>JBBBDQ010001336.1:2512500-2665000 GCA_037127315.1 Ascarosepion bandense
TTCTTCCCTCTCCTTCTTCTCTTCTTCTTCCTGTGAATTTTAAATTTTAATAAACTTTCTCCCTTGTCTTTACTTCTGTCTTGCACTGTCTTTTTCTCTCGATTCTCTTAAAAAATAATCTTTCTCATGTTTTGTCATCGTAAACAGTTTTCTACGTTACTTCCCTCCACCCCATTCCAATCTGACATTTTGCTACAAACAATTTCCCAGCCTCTGCTTCACTGTTGCTCACGATTTCCCGCCTTTTTCTTATTTCCTCCATGTTGAAAGCAAATATAAATCAACGATTCTCTTGGACACGAGAGTTGGTTTCTTTTACAATTTCACGTTCAATAACCGATGGCAAACGATGGTGGGCGGAGTCCCGTTTAGGAGGGATGGGGGCAAATGAGCGGGTTGGGAAAATTGAGAAGATGGGAAAGGGATGCCTGTGCGAGGGGAAAACGAAAGGCAGGTACGGGTTTAATTAATTTTGTCTTAATCAGTCGACATTTACCGTTGGTCGTACGCCATCATACAATTTTCACATTTGCAGTACTGGCCGCACTACTGTCTATCCTCTTTTTCTATAGACGGACCAAGAGATACAGCATATTCTTCTACTTGTAAAATATTCTTACATTTTACTTTTCATTTCGGCGAATTTCAATTTGTTCAGTACCACATATATATGTATATTTTGAATATTCTGAGTTAAAAGTTACATTTGATTTTTTCGGTTTGACAAAGCAGTGTATAATTTTTACAACTGCCGAAATAAATTCTGGATTACATGTTTGATTAAATACTGTCCTTTCCGACATATTCTTTAATTATCCAATTCGTGCTGTCGGATTTTGATCCATATAGTCAATTCAATTCGTATATATGTACGTATGTAAAAATACAGGCGACAGTTTCATGACATGCTAAAGGCAAACTTCAGAGCATTTGCATTGTGTTTTTGCTCGATTATATATATGTGGCTTCCCTGTGCCTCTTCTACAAGTACTTTCATGGCTTCTGCTCCGATGAGCTTAGATCTCTGGTGCCGTCTAAGCACGAATTTTCACGAGTTACTAGATTAGCAACTAGGTCCCATCCTTTTACAGTTAAACAAATAAGATGTAACCGTAAATTCTACTCCAACAGTTTCTTTTCTCGCGCTTCCCGCCTGTGGAACTCCCTTCCACAAGTTTGCTTTCCCGACAGCTACAATCTCCAGGTGTTTAAATGTAGGGTCAATAGACACCTCCTATCACACTAACTCCCAATTATTCTCAGAACACTCTCATCTACCCAACCCTTATTCTCGGTATCCTTACCCGCCTATCACCCACCCTCTGACATTTCATATATATATATATATATATATATATATATATATATATATATATATATATATATATTAGTCAGATGTGCGTTGTAGTGCAGTGGGTATCGAATTCCAGTTGAATCCATTATATTCATTTATGCGCAAATACCCTTGGGAAAGGTGTTAATCCGTCTCTTCCTTCAAGTTAGGGGTTAAATAGCAGGACAGATTGGGTTCTATAGCCTTGGTCGGCAACCAGTCTACCGCAGAAAGCAATTGCAACCTACTACGGGATAATCTTCTGCCCAGTCAGTCATGTCTCTTTTGAGACATGATCGCCCAAGCGTGTATCACGTATGGCACTTAACTGACTGACAGACGTTTCTGTTTAAAATTTTAGTAAAATAATGTATGCAAGTATTAAGCGAGCTTTCTAACAATATCTCAATAATATTTTTTGAAATATTAACTGTTAGACTCTTTCAATGAAATAATATGTATTAAAGTACCAAATATCTATGTATTAAGATTAAGGACCTCCACTTTTCAGTATAAATTTTCGATACCTGATTTTAAAATGAAATTTTTGAAATGAAAAAACATTCTTAAAGATTGCATTTTAAATTTAATTAAAAGCTTAATGATTAAATTTATTATTTTCATTCAGTAAAAATTTCTGGTGTATTTCAGATACAAATTATATAGATTTGAAGTTACATTTAATTTCAATTTCTTAAATTTTCTTAAAAACGGCCATTTTTCTTAATCTTAAGAAATTTGTTACAAACAAAAAATTATCGATTTTAAAAATATTTCAAAAGATTTCTGACACTTTATTTTCGTAAAATTAGAAAATTGTAAGTTAAATTAATCTGATTTAAAAAGAAATATTACTTATTTATAGCATAAAAAAGTAATATGCAGCAAATTATTAACGATTGGTCGTGTTCATCTGATCGAAGGTTTGACGGATTCGTGACTGATTTGGTGATGACAGGTTGTACGCATGCCCAAAACCGACAATTTTCATAAATCTAAGTGAAAGGACAAAACTCTTAAATTATGAAACCGTTTCATAATAATAGCACTTTCAGTCTACCATACATGAAAATAAGGTAAAAATATAATAAATTAAAACTCACTTGTAAAAAAAAATAGCGTAACTACGTTTATTAATCTTTACAATTTTGAACTCGTAAATTTCGTTTCCAATTAATTACTATATCACATTTCATAAACGTGCTAACACAGAATTTTACACGATTTTAAACTATTATAAATTATTATAATTAAAATGTAAAAAAAAAATGAAAAACTTCTTGTAAAAATTCATTATTCATCAGAAAAATTTTATCTCTTCAGACAATAATGTCCTTAATATTACTGATTTACAAAAACAATTAAAAACTTTTCTAATTAAGTAATGAGATAGTTTTATTGGATTCTTTATTTTCCAATTCAGAGCAGATTTCCAGTTAAATAGTACAAATTTGAAAAAAAAGGAGGTGATTTGCAATTTCCAATGGCTCCTACTTTTAACAAAAAAAAAAAAAAAAACAAATTTCATAAACGGGAAGGTTCTGTGCGAAATTTAATTTTTTTACGAATATTTTTTAAAAAGAAACATTTAAAAAATAATTTAATTTATTTGTGAATAAGTTCTGAAAATTTAAAATTAAAATCGGACAATTTGTACAAAAGTTTTCAAATTAATGTGTTTTCAACAGAAAAAAGTGCAAAAAAAAAAAATCAATGTTAAACTTTGTGGAAGACGATTACGTAAACAAAACAAGCATTCTAACCAAAATTTCCGAACGTGTTAGAAAGGATTAAAAAAAATTTAAAAGTAATTTAAAAATTATTTGATCTTTCCTCTTAATAATAATAATATCAACATTTTGACGATAAAACTTTATTTTCGTTAAGTTTGTGGCGTTTTGCATTACGCTATGCTGTTTTTCCCGTGAAAAAGTGGAGATATGTAATTAAGATTATTACAATATCATAATCAAGTCATATAAGTAATTTTTAGAAATATTAAAAACATACATTAAATTATTATAATAATAATTATAAAAAGTACCATATTATATCATTAGAATAAGCAATATTTTTTTAAAACAAGTTGTTAACTGTTAGAATCTTTGGAGGACCTGTACGACCTGCATCCCCCCCCGTAATTTTTTTTTTTTGCTTTTCATTTTCTTTTTTTAATCTTTTAATTCATTCTTATCGATTAGCTCCTAAACATTCAGATTGCAAAAAAAAAAAAAAAAAAACAATTAGAAAAAATTCAATATTTAAAGAATTTTAGTGGGTGCTCAGTTTCTCATAAAACGTTCTATTAAATCGATCCCCCACATTAAAAACACACACTTTGGGGTCAATTAAAAGACAATGACGAGTTGTTGCCTTTTGTTTCTTTTTCAAAACTTATAGAAAATTAATGCAAAAGACCGTTTTGGGGGATCGATTTGCTAGAACGTTGTATGAAAAACTGAGCACCCCTAAAAAATTTCAAATATTGAATTTTTTAAAATTATTTTTAAAATCTAAAAGTTTAGGGTCTAATCGATAAGAATGTACTGAAAAATGGTTTTAAAATGATAAGCGAAAAGCTTACAGGGGGGTGCAGGTCCGCCGAATCTTTCAATGAAATAATATGTATTAAAGTACTAAATATCTATGTATGAAGATTATTAGAATATCATAATCAAGTAATATAAGTAATATTTAGAAATATTAAAATCATACATTAAAATATTATATATTATAATATTATAATAGTAAAGATATAAAGTACTATATAACATTACAAAAATCAATATAAATAACATACAAAAATATATAATGATACATATTAAATTGAAGAAAAATATAATAAAATAACAATAATAAAATATAATAATAATTGAGAGAAAAATATGATAATATTCAATAATAAAAAATAATAGGGTGACATTATAATTATAATGGATTAATTATGAAGTAAAATAGAAAGTAGTGCATGTAGCGAAAACATTACAATGCTATATGATAGATTTTATATTCATGGAGTATAGATTTGTAGAAAGTTGCAGAAGTGATGTAATGTTTTAAACGAGTGTTTATAGTTGGTAGTAACGCTATTTATATCTTTTCAAAGTACTTTCTCCGTAAAAAGTTATATTCTTTTTTAAATGAACTAGCATTTGAGAAAACAAAATTGGGTCCTACATCGTTTCGATGCAATACAAAAAGAGTTTGAACGTTTATATATATACTAGCAATATAGCCCGGCGTTGCTCGGGTGTAATGAAAGTTTTAAAACTAATCCATGGTCCTGAAGCTCAGACTCTTTGGACGTTGGCACGAAAGACTCAAAAGCAATAGCTGTTTTCAGTTAAAGCGAAACCGTAGACTGAAAGAAAAATGAATGGATGTAAGATTTTGATTTCCTGGTATCGATATCAAATAAGTTTTTTCGTCGTAAACTGAATGTTGTAGGCTAAATAAATCCTCTGAGTAAATGGTATCATGGCTGAGACTAAGAACGACAATTATACCTACTTAGAGCCAAACCCGAAGCAAAAACTAAAATAAAAGAGCTGAAAAAAATACAAACATACAGGCAGATAAACAGACACACACACAAACATCTTGCCTTATATATATATATATATATATATTATCGATTTTCTGCACCATTGTAAGAACTGCAACCTTGAAACTTCTGAATATCGTTTCTTATGTCTCAGACACTTTAGACGTTGGCACGAAAGACTAAAAAGCAATAGCTGTTTCCAGTTAAAGCAAAACCGTAGACTGAAAGAAAAATGAATGGATGAAAGTCAAATTTTGATTTCTGGTATCGATATCAAATTTTCTACACTGTTGTAAGAACTGCAACCTTGAAACTTCTGAATATCGTTTCTTATGTCTTTGTCTATGAGTGTATCAAATTTGATTAAAATCGAACAACTCCCTCTATAACCCGATTTTTTCGATTTTCGATATTTATCGGGGGTACCTCGACACAAAACCTAGCTATATATATTGTGTGTATTTAGGCAGCATTTTTCATTGATGCATGTTTCATTAAATAATATAGACAAGTTTTGTCGATTTATTTTATGTAAATTTTTTTCATATCGTCTGATAAACTTAATAGCATTATCGTTGAAAGAGGAAAGAAAATCACAATATTGACACATGGTTTTTTTTTTTTCGAAGAAAGTGGTGTGTGGAGGGGTTTGATTACTTGGTCAGTTTTGTGTGTGTGTGTGTGTGTGTGTGTGTGTGTGTGTGTGTGTGTGTGTGATTGAGGAACTTATCTTGTTTGTTGACCTTAAGAATTTTTAGGACGGCTTTATGGTTGGCTAGTGTTTAATTAATTGATGTAGCGAGGCTTTCCCTTTGGGGTTCCTTAGATATACGTGATCGGGTGGGGTGTTTTTTCTTTTTAATTTTGATTTTTCTGGTACGGGATATTTTTTTATTTTATTTTTGTTTTGTCTATTTTTATTTTAGCGGGATAGGATTTTTTTATATATTTTTTTATTTTATATTCAAGTTTGGAGTATTATTGTATTTAGGTGAAGTTATTTCAAGAAATCTAAACTTGTATTTTTTAGGAAGTAAATGCAAATTTGTATTTTATCTTCGAAATCCTAACCAAAAGATATACCCGACAGATAAAAATGTACATTCCAACAGATAAGGCCATTAATCAACAATTTCGCACTTACACACCAAGTTCTTCAAAAGTCTAACGGTCAAAACGAAAGACACATTCCCTTCATTATCAATAACCCCAACCAACCCCACAACAACAACGAACCAAATATAAACAGAGGATGATTCCAACTCTTGCTCTTTCCTCCTGATGAAATGTTGGGGCCTCAACATTGAAACAATCATATGATTGTAGAGAAGAGGACATATATAGAAAAAAATTATGTACATGTTCTAAAACATAATTTATAATAAATATTCACAGCTCTATACACCATATATCGAGCACTGTTTTAAATTAATGTTTTGGACGGGAAAAAACTTTTCTTTCCTCGTTCTGTACTCACTCATATATATATATATATATATATATATATATATATATACCCACAACTGGCAAGACGTGTTTTTACGCTTAGGTTTCTTGTCATATATTTACATTGTAAAATCTTCACTTCAGAATATTCTTAATAATTCTTCATATAAATCTATTGATTAACTGACATATATCTTTTACTTTATTTTGTATTATAATATAAGTAATAATAATTTAATTCATTGATTTTTAATTTTAGGATTGCTATATGTTAAGAATGCATGATGAATTGATAAAAAAGTGTAATCTAAATAAAAAAATATAAAAAGATATTTTAATCAAACCAAAAGTCTTTCTAAGACCGGTATAAGATCATTATTTTTTAAATAAAACAAAAAAGAGGGACATATAGAACTCAACGAGCATTTCTACGTAACTAAAATGTATACTTCTCTCCGAAAGTATGCAGTAAAGCCGTAAATATGGCAGTTTCCCTAGACATATATGAGTAATACACATCCGCTAACATCTATACTATACTGCAAATTTTCAATGTCGACCTTCATTCTGATTAAATTAGTAACACCTAGAAGATCAAAATTTGATGTCTCCTCGTCCATATTAACTCTTTAATAAGCAAAAGGAATTGTTTTTTTATTTTCAGATGTAAGTCATTTTCACCCATTTTTTTTTTTTTAATCGTATCACCCCGAGCAAGGTGGTAACGCCACTGAAGCGCAGGGGGCTACGTAAGAGTGAAAAGATTGAAAAAATAAAAGCCGGAAACCACATCCTAAAAAGGGAACAAGGGATGAGCCTCTTCACCTGTTCAATAGACGTGGGTGGAGTCTGAACCGGGCGATAGATTAGTCTACCTACTCAAATTGAAAAAAATAAAAATAAAATAAATAAATAAATAAAGGAGTGAAAAGATTGGAAAAGAGAAAGCCGGAAACCACATCCTAAACAGGGAACAGGGGATAAGCCTCTTCACCTGTTCAATAGACGAGGGTGGAGTGTGAACCGGGTGATAGATTAGTCTATCTACTCAAATTGAAGAAAAAAAATAAATATAAGAGTAAAAAGATTGGAAAAGAGAAAGCCGGAAACCACATCCTAAACAGGGAACAGGAGATGAGCCTCTTCACCTGTTCAATAGACGACGGTGGAGTGTGAACCGGGCGATAGATTAGTCTATCTACTCAAATTGAAGAAAAATAAATAAATAAAAGAGTGAAAAGATTGGAAAAGAGAAAGCCGGAAACCACATCCTAAACAGGGAACAAGGGTTGAGCCTCTTAATCTGTTCAATAGACGTGGATGGAGTGTGAACCGGGCGATAGTTTGATCGATCTACTCCAATTAAAAAAGTTACAGGTGGTGAGTTAACTAAGTTTTAACTTAGTTAAAGTCCAATCAAAGAAATTTCTTAAGAATAAACAAATACAAAATCATTACTTTTACTAAAATTTCAAATAAATCTAACCAACCTGACCGAACATGCTTCATTGCCAGTTGACAAAAAAGAAAAATGGTTATTTTATCTTGTGGCCAGAGGAATGGGTTTGGGAGGTAGGTTAAAAATTCAACTAGCTTGCCGGAAGTGACTTGGCTAAAAAGAATACACGGAACAAGGAATTTAACAGAGGATTGAAGGACATCCAAAGAGATTTCTTAGAAGAAAACAAAATAATTATATATATATATATATATATATATATATATATATATATATATATAGTGCATAGAGGCAGCAGATAATTTTCCAAATATATACTACTAAATATAGAAGACAATGAATGTCTATTATGTTTAATCATGAGACGTTCTAAACGTCGTATTTTGGCTTAGCGCGAAATGACGACAAAACCATGTAGTCAAATGCAATGTAATATGTTAATTCCTGTTTGGCTGTGTGCATTTGACGTTTTATGAGGTTCCATTGAAATTTCTTGGTGTTAGGATCATTTAATGCTGCGACATCATGTAACTTAAATTTTGTATATCGAGGCAGCAAGTAATTTTCTAAACATATGCTGTTAAATATAAGAGACAATGAATGTCTATTATGTTTAATCATGAGTTGTTCTAAACATCGAAATTTGGCTTTAATTTCAGGTGAAAATAAAGACAAAAATTCTCCAACATTTGGATATTTTTTTATTAAGTTGGTTCTAAGCTTTCGGCCCACATGAGCCATCTTCAGAGAGGTTACAGGGACGTTAACATAAAAACATCCACCATCAGCCACGGTTTTATCTTGTGTTGACACAAAACTTTGCTAAGCAACGATAATAGTTACCAAAAATAGCAAACGTTGTTCGTAAATTTGTAATGCGGTTCTATGACGTCACACCACGTGAGAGATTGAAACCATGTATTTAAATGCAATGTAATGTGTTATGACCGGATGTAAACGTGATTTTATTAAGTGTGTGTTGTTTTGATTTAATGTAGATGGTCTCCAATATATGAAGGCTCTTTTTACTGTGTGTATGAGTGAAGATTATTGTATTGTTAACGCCTTTGTAACCTCTCTGAAGATGGCTCATGTGAGCCGAAAGCTTAGAACCAACTTAATAAAAAATTATCCAAATGTTGGAGAATTTTTGTCTTTATTATCATCTGAAATTAAAGCCAAAATACGATGTTTAGAACGGCTCATGATTAAACATAATAGACATTCATTGTCTCTTATATTTAGCAGTATATGTTTGGAAAATATAAAAAGCAATCGGATGTCTAACCGTCCTGATGAGTTGTGATACAGCGAAACAGATCTGTCTGCGGATGACTATATATATATACCCACGACTGGCAAGACGTGTTTTTACGCTTAGCTTCAGAGTAGAACAAGTTTCTATTTTCACTTTAAAATATACTTACTGATTCAGATTTTTTTTTTTTTTTGAAACGTCTATCAGCTCAGTTTTTCCTTTTTTTGCTTGAAACGTAAACAAAAATTGTTTTATAGATTTATTAGACATATTTTTATTATTTACATTATTTACAAACGTATTAACCCTTTCACACTATTCATTAATTAAAGTTACACCACTACTAACCATGGGTATATTATACCCGATTTTGAAAATATAAAAAAAAAAAGAAAATTAAATATAAATCTTTATTTGAAATATTTCACATGCAGGTACTTCAAAATTTGTACTTTGAGTTAACATTAATAGGAAATGAAAAAGATATTATTTAGGCAAGAAAATCAGGTACTGAAAATTTAATTAAATTGTAATTAAAATGACGTCATTTGCGCTGGGTACTATATACCCATGGTTAGTGTTCTTGGGTTAATAATAAATAAACATGTATATATATATATATATATATATATATATATATATATATATAAAAGAAAAAGGAAAAGAAAAAAGAAGAGAAGAAAGAAATCCTTAACCATGTAATACTAATCATCAATAAAAATTACACCACTACTAATCCTGGGTATATCATACCCGATTTTGAAAATATAAAAAAAAATTAAATATAAATCTTTATTTGAAATATTTTACATACAGTCACTTCAAAATTTGTACTTTGAGTTAACATTAATAGGAACTGAAATACATATATATATATTATTTAAATAAAAAAATCAGGTACTGAAAATTTAATTAAATTGTAATTAAAATGCCGTCATTTGCACTGAGTACTATATACTCATGGTTAGTGTTCTCGGGTTAAATTATGTTAGAAATTATTTACAATTTTCGGACTGTTGTCCTCATCTTTGTTGCCATGTCCACGACTTTTCGGCCGTTGTACGCTTCGAACTTCTTCAAGTAATTGGAATTTCGATCTGAGCCCTTTATTTCTGTCACTGGGAAGATTGTTCTTGTTCCATTAGTCATGCTGCTTCCTGATGTCTTAGTTCTCCCTCTTTAACTCAACTAAGTTTTCTGTTCACCTCTACTATAGTCAGGTATTGAACTCAACTTTTATGATCAAGTCACTGGATCAACCCAACTTGATCATGTGTCCTTGAGGATATCAGTGCATGAATTTTGGGGACTTATAAAATTCATGTCTTAGTAACCTTTTTATTTTTTTACCAGAGCTCATATTACAATCATGATGTTTGTAATTGTTTTGACTTTCTCTAGCAGTCCGTATTACAGATTCCTAAATTGTATTTATTTCTATGCTTGGCCGGCTTAGGAGATTTTTGTGGCCCAGTATATGCACTGATTCCTTACCCATTTTTTGGATAATTTTCTTTTTTCTTTTTTTTAAGTTTCACTTTACTCAGTCGATAAATATTCAAATTTAAAGCTCGATTCCCTGTGCTTCTGGCAAACCCTTTTTTAAACTTTATCGCAATGGTATGAAATATATCTGTAAAAGTCGTTTTAATTTTAGCTTGCTGCTGTACATTTATTTGTAGACATTTTGACTTTACTAAGTTAAAACTTAATAAGAATTTTTTAAATTTATTTTTTCAGTTGGAATAGAAAGGCCCTGCTATCGCCCGTTTCAAACTCTTCCTCTTCTCTTGAATAGGAGTAAAGAGTTTTCCCTTGTTTCCTGTTTAGAAAGGGGTTCCCGGTTCTTTTCTATCTCCTCGGGCATTAACAGTGGTACTTTAGCGGATTTTTTGCGGTGTTTGTCGATGGTGGTAACGTCTCTTCATAGCAAGTTGGCAGTTTTCTGGTTGCTGCTTTCGACTGGTAATTATAAGCCCGAACTCTTGCGTAGTTTCTAGAGAGGCTGATCTGATCAACAGTTGCATAATATCGGGGTTCTTGCAGTGCTATGTCGCGCATGGATGGGTTTCCCCGCAAGCGCTTCCAGTGGACAACCCTTAGGCCACTCTATGCTGTAGTCTGCGTCAGTTCCCGTCCTACAGATGTCGCATTACATGATAGTCTGCTACGACTACTCTAGACCTCTCTTTTCAAGAACAACCTAAACATGACAATTCACGACCAAAAACGTCAAACTAAACCAGCCAACCAAAAATCAATTAAACCCCTCAACATTTCTTTCTGCAACATCCATGGTATACATACCAACCTTTGCAGTGTGGAATCATTCCTCTCCGAAATATTCCCGGACCTCCTAACTTTCTGTGAAAATAACCTTAACCCTATAATCCCTCATTTGATTTCTCTATTCCTAGCCACCTTTCTCTCTTTTAGGAAGGGCTCTAATGTCAACATCCATGACCTGGGAGCTTATATCCGCGAAAATCTCCCTCTTGATAAGGTGGTTTCTCCAATCCACTCATATATATCTCCGTCTCTCGCTACAAAACTCAGCTAACTTTTTTTTTGTCTACCACCCCCGCCCCACTTCCTCTTCTGACTGTTCTGTACTTGATAGCATTTCAGATAATATAGATAATGGAATAAAGGAAAACTTGAAATGGAAAATTGGTGCCACTACCTTTTGGAGTAGATAGACTAAACTATCGCCCGGTTCACACTCCACCCACCTCTATTGAACAGGTGAAGAGGCTCATCCTTTGTTTCCTGTTTAGGATGTGGTTTCCGGTTTTCTCTTTTTCTCCTTTCCAATATTTCCACTCTTTTTTTTATTTTATTTTATTTTTTTTTCAATTGGAGTAGATAGACTAAACTATCGCCCGGTTCACACTCCACCCACGTCTATTGAACAGGTGAAGAGGCTCATCCCTTGTTTCCTGTTTAGGATGTGGTTTCCGGTTTTGCTCTTTTCCAATCTTTTCACTCTTACGTAGCCCCCTGCGCATCAGTGGCGTTTTCGCCTTGCTTGGGGTGATATGATTAAAAAAAAAAAAAGATAAGGCCAGTTTATCTCACCTTCGCTAAAATAATAATGTTCGGTGACATCAATGGCTACTATGACAAGTGGCTAAAAAACTCAAGTCACCGATTCTTTCTTCAAATATTTTTATTAATAATCTCTAAAAACGATAAACCTTTATAGTATTAACAACACTTTTACCTCAAATTTTACCTTTATTTCATACTACAAACTGTGATCTAATTTAAAGATTTATATAAAAAAGAGATTTCCTAAATTTCAAATAATGGTTAAATATAAAAAAAAATATATTAATTATAAAAAACTAAATTTAAATGCAAAAATAATTGTCGTCGTATACTTCACTAATACAGATATGTTTACCAAATAGCAAATCCTATCTCCTTTTTAACCCATCCTCTCCTACTCCCTCCTACCCCATATATATTTCCTTATCTTTTTCTCTTTGTTGAACCCAAAGGACTGGCCATAAAGGCTGTAAAGGACCATACCTTATCTTCTACTGTTAAATCCGTCTATAAAATGTTCAACATGTCCATTAATCACATCCCTCCTCTACCTTTTCCCTCTTTTTGTTCAAATTCTAACTTACAACTTACAACTCTGATTTCCAATTTTCCACCCCCACTTACCTCTCACACATAATTCGCCAATATAAGATAAAGAGTTTTCCCTTTTGCTTTTCACAATACCTGATGAGACATTGTCCTTTCAATGTCGAAACTTAATGTACACTTTGTAGTAGATGATAATTTGTACATGTTCTAAACTATAATTTATAAGAAACATTCATAGCTCTATTTTATATTGAGGACAGTTTTAAATTATTGTTTTGAACGTTGTTAATATTTTCTTCGTTCCTTATTCACTTGGCTATATATATATATATATATAACACAATAATACACACTCAGACATACAGTAAAAAGAACCTTCAGATATTGGAGGCCATCTACATTAAATCAAATAAACGCAAATTTGATAAGATCAAATTTCAGTCTGGTCACAACACATTACATTGCATTTAGACATATGGTTCTGTTAACCTTTCGGTCTCTCACGAGGTGTGACGTCATAGAACCGCATTAGAAATTTACGACCTGCGTCTGCTATTCGGTGACTGTTATCATCGCATAGCAATGTTTGATGTCAACACAATATAAAATCATCTTTGATGGTGGATGTCTTTATGTTAATGACCCTTTAACCTCTCTGAAGGTGTCTCATGTGAGCCGAAAGCTTCGAACCAGCATAATAAAAAATATCCAAATGTTGGGCAATTTTTGTGTTTATTTTCACCTGAAATTAAAGCCAAAATACGATGTTTAGAACGGCCCATGATTAAACATGATAGACATTTATTGTCTGTTAAATTTAACAGTATATGTTTAGAAAATTATCTGCTGGTTCCATACACTATATATATATATATATATATATATATATATATATATATATATAATTGGTTTTATTTGAAATCTGTGATTTTTAGAAACCCAACTACAAATACACACAGACACAAATATATATATATATATATATATATATATATACGTATTGTTGGAATAATATTCCTTGTCAAAAGAAATACTATTTTTAAGAAAGTGCTCAATACAAAAGTAGAGCTAATAATATTATTTATTCATAAATTATAAAATGGATATGTTACAATATCACTACAAAAGTAGCCATTTTGTTTCAACACTTTTGTGTCTTTTCAAGTTATGTGATGGTTCTTAAATGAATGGTTTTCTTCTTAAATGAATGGAAAAACCATTCATTTAAGAACCATCACATCACTTGAAAAGACACAAAAATGTTGAAACAAAATGGTTACTTTTGTAGTGATATTTTAACATATCCATGTTATAATTTATGAATAAATAATAATAATAATAATAATAATAATATATATATATATATATATATATATATATATATATACTCATACGTATGTGGGGATATTATCGTGCGTGTGTTCTAGCAGTTTTCTGTATAAACAACTTATTATGAAGGATGAAATCCTATTTTCGATTCATTTTCCATCAATTTTTCTCAGAATATGTTATTTTCAATGAAGCCCGCAAACATTCAATGTGTCGGCGCGTATGCAGACACAGTCATACGTATATAAAATATCGCCGCATATTGCGCGAATCTGAGTGACCGGAAATGGCACAAGAGTGCACGCATGTGCAGAAAATTGCTTAGTCAGCAAATGATATTATTTTTTTTTTTTGAGTGAAGGCCAAAATTTATTTTGCAAATTATCAACCGGGTATAATTGGCGGGAATACGTGGGCAGGGATAATTACACCGAAACACTTACATACAAGCCTTCAATGCCACACAGGAATATGTTCACTTTTCTAAACAGGAAGTCTCACAACTGCATGCATATATACCTTTAGGCAGGAAGAAATGTCCGCTTGAAACACACGCACGCAATCTTAGATATATGGATTCTTGTGTGTTTGCTTGTAAAAGGGTCCGCGGGTGTGTTCATGTGTTTGGAAGGGACTGTGTGTGTGGACGGAAGTATTTATAAATACGTCATTATCATGCACACATACACACACAAAATATAAGGCTTACGGCCGCATCACGTTAAAACATTGGTTCACCCACGATCGCCAAAGTTAAGCAACGAAATTAACCCGAGATTCCCATTCGAATTCGTTATATTCAGTTATGCACAAATACTCACCAAGAAAAAAGCATGATTCAATCTCTTGCCCCTCCCTGTTACTTGTTAATTCATAAAACTTTTATCGCTAAACATTTACTATTATTTCAGCAAAAAAAAAAAATTCTTACAATCCCCAAATATTTTCTGGCTTTAAATAAGCCACAAAGGCTTCATAAACCGTAGAAACTGAATCAATCAATATATATAAACATTCGCTGTATCACAGCCTATCAGTGTGGCTAGATATCTTTCAATTATAATACGCGAAAGATTATCCGTGAGTATGAACGAATTTTATTAATAATAAGCAGACACTATGTTTGCAATTTATTTTAATATATATATATATATATATATATATATATTATTAAAATACTTTAATCCAAAATTGAAAAGTAGGAAGGTAAATCCCAAAAACCTGATCCTAATTAATATTAAAAATTTTAATATTAAAAAATGATACACGAGGAGGTCGGAACGAGAAACCGGGGAGCCGAGTTCGAATTCCAGTTGAATCCATTGTATTCACTGACGCGCAAATACCCTTGGGAAAGGTATTAATCCGTCTCTTCCTTCCAGTTATGGGTTAAATAGCAGGACAAATTGGGTTCTATAGCCTTGGTCGGCAACCAGTCTACCGCAGAAAGCAATGGCAACCTACTGCGGGATCATCTTCTACCCAGTCAGTCATGTCTCGAAAGCGTGTATCACGTATGGCACTTAACTGACTGATCTGTACTAGTGAAGTATATGGCTGCAACTATTTTTGTATTAAAAATTTATCTGTTATATTTAATATACATTTTTTTATATATAACCTTAATTTAAAATTTAGGAACTCGCTTTTTATATAAGAGTTTAATTAGATCATAATTTGTAGTTTGAAATAAAGTTAAAATTAGAGGTAAGAATATATATATATACATATAAAAAAAGAAAAATAAAGGGTGAAGATCATACAGTTAAAAGTGAATATTTTGTTACGAATATTATAATTATATTATTACCAAGATTACCAAGAATCAAATTTCCATCAGCATCCAACTCGGAAGCCTGGATTATGCTTGATACCATCATAATCAATAAGCTTCGTAAACATCTAGGAAATAAGGAGTATAACGAAAGGTTAATTAAAAGTAGCGAAATCATCTATGACGTTTGTAGGGAAATCTACGGCGTAAAAGAATCAAAGGATAAATCACCAGCAAAGAAGAACAGACGGCAAAGATTGATGCTGGATCTTAGAAATAAGAAAAGACATTTGAAAAAACTAATCAGTACAGCTAATAGTGAAGAAAAAGAAGGTCTGATGAGTATTTGGCAAGACCTGAAACAAAAACATAACGCTCTTAGCAGAGCAGAAAATTTAAGAAAAAGACGAGTGAAGAGGAAAAAAGAACAAGAGTGTTTCTTTCGAGAACCGTTTAAATATGCAAGGAACATATTTGATCAACCTAGATCAGGAGTACTCAAAGTGGAACAAAATGTTCTAGAAGAACATTTAAGAAATACGTACTCTGATCGAAATAAACATAAACCATTAGACCATAACGATAATTTATTTCAGCCGATTGAACCAAATATCAAATTTGATTCAAAACCGCCCACACGTGAAGAAATAAAACGAATAATATTCAAAACTAGAAATAAATCTTCACCTGGACCAAATGGAATACCTTTTCTTCTATATAAAAAATGTCCAAGCGTTCTTAAATGGCTACATACAAATATACATATTGCCTGGAGAAAACGCCATATTAGCAGTCAATGGATGATAGCAGATGGGGTTTATATACCAAAAGAAAAGAACTCTAAGGACATTAAACAATTTCGTCCAATTTCGCTGCTCAATGTAGAAGGAAAGATATTTTTCGCAGTTTTGGCCTCACGAATAACCAGATATCTCCTTGCAAATGATTATATCGACACTTCTGTACAAAAGGGCGGTGTCCCAGGAATAGCTGGTTGTTTGGAACACGGAAACATGATCTGGGAGGCAATAAAAAGAGCAAAAACAAATAAGAAAAATTTGGATGTGATTTGGTTGGATCTTGCTAATGCCTATGGATCGGTACCCCACCAAATGATAAAATTAGCATTAAAATTATTCCATATTCCAGAGGAAATATCGAATATGCTAGGAGCCTATTTTGATGGTTTTCTCATGCGCTTTACAACGAAGGATTACACCACTAAATGGAATAAACTAGAAGTTGGCATTGCAATGGGTTGTACGGTATCACCCATACTTTTTGTTCTAGCAATGCAACTGATTCTGAAAGCCGCAGAAAACAAGGCTGCTTTTGTAGAGCTAGGTGGGGTGTTCAAATACCACCAATAAAAGCGTTTATGGACGATACTACGATCCTTTCGAGTAAGGAAGATTCGACGCGCAAACTGTTAAGCTTATTGGACAATTTGATAGGTTGGTGCAGAATGGCATTCAAACCTAACAAATCTAGAAGTCTTTCTCTTAGGAAAGGAAAACTAAAAGAAAATATAAATTTCGAAGTAGGGAAACAAAGAATACCTACTGTGACAGAGAAAGCAGTTAAAAGTTTGGGCCGTTGGTATGATCACCAAATAAATGATTCCAACCAAATTAAGGAAACATGTCAGGCTTTAAAAGAGGGTCTTAATAAAATCAATTTGTGTCCGTTCCAAGGAAAATACAAGGTGTGGTGTCTTCAACACGTATTTATTCCTATGCTTTTGTGGCCCCTTCTTGTGTAAGAATTTGGCATAAATCAAGTAGAGACAATGGAGAGAGCAATAAATAAATATATTCGAAAATGGTTGGGTTTACCTCCAGGTCTCTCTGATATTGCGTTGTATTGTAGACAGGCAAAATTAAAATTGCCGTTTAAGTCAATTGTAGAAGAATTCAAATCCGATAAAATCAGGCTACAATTGATGTTAGATGACTCAAAAGATAAAGTAGTTAGATCGTTAAATCCTACTTTAAAAACAGGCAGAAAGTGGAAGGTCAGAGACACAATAAAAAGTGCTAACGACCATCTAGCCTTCAAAGAAGTCATTGTATACACTCAAGCTGGAACTCAAGGGTTAGGAAGAATTGAGAACCAGTGGTGGTCGAAAACGTCTGGGAAGGATCGCCGAAACATGGTCATCCAGGATGTAAGGAACGACGAGGATAATAAAAGACTCTTAAAAGGTGTTCAACAATCGCAACAAGGCCAATGGACAAACTGGGAGCAAGCCCTACAGAAATCTCTTAATTGGCAAGATATTTGGCAAATGGCTCCTATTAGGTTGAATTTTTTGATACGGTCTACGTATGATATGCTTTCGACTAAAAACAACCTAGTGAAATGGAAAAAAGAAAATGATCCAACTTGTCCCTTGTGCAAAGAAAAACCTCAGACATTAGAACATGTCCTTAGTTCCTGTAAGACAGCTCTGGCCAATGGAAGATATACATGGAGACATAATAATGTTTTGGATGAGTTGGTCAGAGTCATAAAAAAGTATATGAAGCCTGATTCTTCGAAGTCAACCCAAAAATTTGTTACAAAAGGAGGAAGAATTTATGCCTCTTCTAAACAGCCCAAAAACTTAGCTACAATTGGACAAAACCTTCTTAAATCTGGTAACAATTGGGAAGTCTCTGCAGACCTTAAAGGCTGGAGTATCAATTACCCAAAAATAATCTCAAAAAAGGGTTTTCGACCAGATATTGTTCTGTTCTCAAATAAAAACATCATTTTAGTGGAATTAACAATTCCTTATGAAAGCCGAATGGAACAGAGCCATGATTTTAAAGAAAGTAAATACGACGATTTAAAATCACAGCTGGAAAAAGAAGGTTATAGTGTAATCATTAAGGCCGTGGAAATTGGAGCAAGAGGATTTGCGTCAAGCACCCTGTACAAATTTTTGGGTGAAATAGGAATAAAAGGCCGTAACAGAGCCCGCAGTATAAAGAAATTAATAGAGTTAGCAGAAAATGGTTCAATGTGGATTTGGAAAAAGAGAGACGCGACGTGGAATATGTCGTAATAGAACAATATGCTAACTTTTTCACGCTAACGTGGAGAAAAACGTGAAAATATTTTTCTCTTTAACCGTTTATTTTAAAATCAGTTTTGCTTTTCGTTGAAACGGTTAGTAAAATACAATGGGGCCTCACATCAGTGAGGGGGGCCGGTGTGCAATGAAAACCGTAGAGAGGAAGGCCCCGAAACGGTGCACATTCTCTCCTGATGACCCAAAAGTAATAGATTATTTGAACTTTTACGAATTGGATTCCCAAAGACCGTCATATAAGCATTGTGCCGATAGGATAAGTGGAATTTTAAAAGCTACCTTTTTGGTAAGTTTGAATTACTTTTGCAGTAATTTCCTTCTGCTACAAGAGGAGAGCTCAATGTAATTAAAATTACAGAGCTAATGCAGATGTGAAATCTCGCTTAGGGATTTCATGTTGAAATGTTATATATATATATATATATATATATATATATATTACTTAAAAAGTAATGCATGATTAGCAATGAAATTTTTACCGAATAAAGGTTAGGGTGTAATGTATAAATATTATACAAAGTTATAAAAATTTACTTAATAGTTTTATTTTAAAGAAAGATTACATGGAACAAAGGAAATAAGCTACTGGACAAATGTTAAGGAACGATGTTAATAATTTGCATAAAATTATAATTTATATTGTTAAAAAACTCGATGGAGCTTTTTAACAATAAGGAAAAGTTCATTTATTATTAGGACTTTATTTTAAGCAATATGGCAATATGGCAATACACATATTTATGTCTTTGTTGTTTCCGTTCCTTATATTATGGCCGCTACTGCATATATATATATATATATATATATATATATATATATATATATATATATATTCCCGGGATCCACAACAATTAACTTTAACATTGTTTTTGTTGAAGATTTTTTTTTTTTTTTTTTTTTAGTGTAGGTGAATGGTAGAAATGTTTTGAATTAAGTTTAGGAAGAGGTTATCAATAATAGCTAGGATGTTACGACTGAAATAAACCAAATAATGTTGCGTTTACGTGATTTCTGCCTACCTTGTTATTAACGGAGTATTCTAAAATAGTGTTGAGTTTACTGTTTTCTAAAGCATTAATGTATTTAATTTTAGAATTGTCAAAGAATTCTTTATTGCCACGGTTTGGTAGTTAAACGTTTAAGTAAATCTTTTATAGCTTTGTTCATACATAGAGCACAGTTTTATTTTATTTTATTTTATTTTATTTTATTTTATTTTATTTTATTTATTTATTTTTTTTTTTAATCATATCACCCCGAGCAAGGCGATAACGACACTGATGTGCAGGGGGCTACGTAAGAGTGAAAAGATTGGAAAAGAGAAAGCCGAAAACCACATCCTAAACAGGAAACAAGGGATGAGCCTCTTCACCCGTTCAATAGACGTGGGTGGAGTGTGAACCGGGCCATAGTGTAGTCTATCTACTTCAATTGAAAAAAAAAAAGAAAGAGGAAAAGAATGGAAATGAGTAAAAGATTGGAGAAGAGAAAGCCGGATTACCACCTGAATAATAATGCCATATATATGCGCACTCTCAAATGTATATTTATCAATTCATGACATTATATATATATATATATATATATATATATATATATATATATATATATATACTCGAATATGGATCAATAGGTCTGATGTGTGATACTATTATGAGGGTAATTTTAAAATTTCAGAACATTTTAATGTCCCAGCTAATTTTGTCCATTACCGGGTAGTGTGATTTATGGTGACGTGTGGTATTAAGGGCATTGCCAAGAAGGACAATTTTATATAGCAAAATAAATATTTGCTGCGCAAAATAAACGTTTTCTTCGTCATTGCGTCACACACACACACACACACACACACACACACAAACACACACACACACACATATTTGTATCATCCTGCTGGTAACTGCGTTATCGCATGAAACTTGAAGTAGCTGATTTTGATATTATTGTATTAATAATATATATATATATATATATATATAATAAACACATTCGGATGTTCAAATTCGCTGAATGGCCATTTCTAATTATTATTTTTATAATTGGCTCTGAAATTTGAATATAAATTGCATTGAGCCCTCCAGCTTGATCAGTTTTAATTTTAATTACATTAATATTAACTAGCAGTATAGCCCGGCGTTGCTCGGATGTAGTGAAAGCTTTAAAACTAATCCATGGTCCTGGAGCTCAGACTCAGCCTAAAGAATATTTGAAATAATAAAATAATTGCGACAATTTACGAATCGCACCTAATATATACTAGCAGTATAGGCTGGCGTTGCTCGGGTGTAATGAAAGCTTTAAAACTAATCCATGGTCCTGGAGCTCAGACTCAGCCTAAAGAATATTTGAAATAATAAAATAATTGCGACAATTTACGAATCGCACCTAATATATACTAGCAGTATAGCCTGGCGTTGCTCGGGTGTAATGAAAGCTTTAAAACTAATCCATGGTCCTGGAGCTCAGACTCTTTGGACGTTGGCACGAAAGACTAAAAAGCAATAGATCCTAATCTAAACTTATTTATAAATGGAACTTTGTGTGTGTGTGTGTGTGTGTGTGTGTGTGTGTGTGTGTGTGTGTCCGTTACATCTAGACTCCGAAACGGCTGAACCGATTTTCTTGAAAATTTACACAGCTGTACTATAAACGTCTGCGAATGTTCTTAGCTAGGTTTTGTGTTGAGGTACCCCCGATAAATATCGAAAATCGATAATCGAAAAAATCGGGTTATAGAAGGAGTGGTCCGATTTTAATCAAATTTGATACACTCATAAACAAAGACATAAGAAACGATATTCAAAAGTTTCAACGTTGCAGTTCTTAAAATAGTGCAGAAAATCAATCATATATATATATATATATATATATAAAAGGAAAGATGTTTGTGTGTGTGTCTGTTTATCTGTCTGTATGTCCTTTATACAAATCCACAATTTTTATCAGATTCTCACCAAAATTCACACAAATATTCTTTAGGCTGAGTCTGAGCTCCAGGACCATGGATTAGTTTTAAAGCTATCATTACACCCGAGCAAAGCCAGGCTATACTGCTAGTATATATATATATATATATATATATATATAAAAGATACACATTTACAGAGGGTTTAAAATGTATATATATAGTAAGTATAAAAAAACACAATCTAAAATTCACTTATTTTATCCATATTATTGAATGTATTACAATTTTTAACAAGAAAAATCTCAGGTTAATGTTAAAAACCGCTGCAAAAACTTGTTGATTTATCTAAATCAGAATGACATATTACGAGATGTGTAGTGGTTATCGGCTCGGAAGCAGAAATCGGGGAACCGAGTTCGAATTCCAGTTGAATTCCATGTCTTCACTTACACAGAAATACCCTTAGGAAAGGTATTAATCCGTCTCCTCCCTCCTGTTATGGGCTAAATAACAGGAAGGATTGGGTTCTATAGCCTTAGCTAGCAACCAGTCTACTAGAGAAAGTAATGGCAACCTACTGTGGAATAATCTTCGTCACGAAAACCAGTCAATCATGTCTCTTTCGACACATGATCGCCCAAGCGTGTATCACGTATGACACTTAACTGACTGATTTATTACGGCATGATTCTAATTTGTATTTCAATATATTGTATTTATTTTTAATTCTTCTACATAAATTGTTCACCTATATTTTATATGATTCATTATTGAACTTTATTTGGTCACAATGACATTTGTAATTTATATGAATTCTACTTTATTCTAGGATGTACGTTGTGGTGCAGTGGATATCGGCTCGGAACGAAAAATCGGGGAGCCAAGTTCGAATTCCGGTTGAATTCATTGCATTCACTTACGCGCAAATACCCTTGGGAAAGGTATTAATCCGTCTCTTCCTTCCAGTTATGGGTTAAATAGCAGGACAGATTGGGTTCTATAGCCTTGGTCGGCAACCAGTCTACCGCAGAAAGCAATGGCAACCTACTGCGGAATAACCTTCTGCCCAGTCAGTCATGTCTCTTTCGAGACATGATCACAGAAGCGTGTTTCATGTATGGCACTTAACTGACTGAATATAATGGTTGGAAACATGATTAAAACTTCTACTGGGCATAAAGTGGGGACCAGTTTTATATTGTTATGAAGTAATGAACTGATCCCCCACTAATTATAGTTAATAATATAATACATATTTTCCCCCTCTAGCTATGAATAAAATAACAGGACAGATTGGTTTCTATAGCCTTGGCTGGCAACCAGTCTACCACAGAAAGCAATGGCAACCTACTGCGAGATAATCTTCTGCCCAATTAGTCATGTCTCTTTCGAGACATGATCACCCAAGCGTGTTTCACGTATGGCACTTAACTAACTAACTACTTTATGAAAGGGTGGTATAGAGGTAGGTGCGTATCATATTTTTAGTGGGAGGCACGAAACCCTTCTACTGGCTCATATATATATATATATATATATATATATATATATATATATCTGAGTCAAAAAGCAATCGGAGTCTAACCGTACTGATGAGCTGTGATGCAGCGAAACAGATCTGTCTGCGGATGACTATATATATATATATATATATATAGTGTAAAGAGGCAGCAGATAATTTTCTAAACATATACTATTAAATATAAGAGACAATGAATGTCTATCATTTTTAATCATGAGCCGTTCTAAACATCGTATTTTGGCTTTAATTTCAGGTGAAAATAAAGACAAAAATTCTCAATCATTTGGATATTTTTTTTATTATACTGGTTCTAAGCTTTCGGCTCACATGAGCCGTCTTCAGAGAGGTTAGAAGGATGTTAATAATACAATAATCCTCAGTTATACACACAGTAAAAAGAACCTTCATATATTGGAGGCCATCTACATTAAATCCAAACAACCCACACTTAATAAAATCGCATTTAAATCTGGTCATAACACATTACATTGCATTTAAATATATGGTTCTGTTAACATTTCAAGCTCTCACGCGGTGTGACGTCATAGAAGCGCATTAGAAATTTACGAACTGCGTTGCTAATTTTGGTAACTGTTATCGTTGCTTAGATAATCAATCGTCTATCTTTTCTTTATCCTTGCTTTCCTCTTTCTTTGGGGATCTTTTCGAAAGAGCGAGAAATTTTCGTAAATAACCGTAACAAATGTCTATTCTAAAATGGACATGTGAGCGTGTATGCAAAATAAAAAAAAAGAAAATAATTTTTTTTGGGGAAGAGGATATTTTGAGGATCAACTTTTGTACCATTTGGGGTCTGACGACCCGCTATAATAACATCAGGACGCAGTGAAATATGTATTACCCATTGTAATAATCTAAAATCTTTTATATATATATATATATATATATATATATATATATATATATATATATATGTCCGGTCGGTAAACGGCGAGGATAATCCAACAAGATTAACTTAATATAAAATATTAAGTGTCATATCTGTATAGAGAGCTCAATAGATGTTATCCAGAGCAATATGATATTTATAAATTAGAAGTAGGCGTTTAATGACTTCGTTGTCAACATCTTCGCGACTGGTCTAGATACACCCAACTGAGCTGACGCCAATGCCTCTGTCTTGACTTGACTCTTTCTTTCTTTCTTTTTTCTTTTTTCTTTCTTTTTTTTTTTTTTTTTTGTTCTTATATTTCTCTCTTCAGGTAAAGGAAATGATTATTCCGGCAAAAATTTTGTACCAAATGGAACGAATATTGTGTGGTCTGATGAAATCAGCTAATTTAGCTGATTGAAATCAATGATAATCTATAACCAATTTAAACGACGTGTTGAGTTTTCCTTCATATATATATATATATATATATATATATATATATATATTTCAAAGATACGCACCGTAGTGTTGGCGCCAGAGGGTGTCGTCAGTGATATCACTGCGTGGATCACTAGGGTGTTTCGGGTCTCTCAACATCATACCCCACTCACCGCGCCGACCCAACCAGAGATTATCAGTTTCTGGTCCACCCTCGATAATCGCTTTCAGACACTGGAAAAATTTACGTTTGAGCCCGGTACGAAACCTTGCAAATGCTTCTGATTGGCGACAGTCAGAGCCACTTTCCATTTTGAGGCGAACCGTACATGAGCTCGTCCGAAAATATGAAACGATTTACCTATTGTACGACTATCAGTAAAAACTCGACTAAGAATTAATCACGATACATTAATTTAGAATATATATATATATATATAACATTTCATTCATGTCTATCTATATCACACCATTCATATCTGTTTATATATATGTGAGTGTTTGTGCGTGCGAGTGTGTGTGTGTGTGTGTGTGTGTGTGTGTGTGTGTGTGTGTGTGTGTGTGTGTACTGTTTTACAAAAGCGATGATAGGAATGTTAAAAGAGTCCAAACATATGGAAGTGCATTTATACATTTTCTTTGTTTATGAAAATTTGCAACAAAAAATATTAAAAAAATATTAAACCCTGTTTCTTTAGAAGAATGGTTAGCAAAATATCAGCAGATATTTATATATATATAGATATTATATTATCAAACTTTATAAAATAGTACATATTAAGTATTTTCTTGCAGTTCGTTTGTAGTAAACAAAACAAGTTTTGAATTTAAAATTAAAGTCTGGCTCATCGTTAAAAACATAAACGAATTTTCTCGAATTTACAAACTTTGCTTAACACACACGAAATTTCACACCTCGATGCGAAAGGTTTGTCGTCAAATGGAAAGGCCAGAATCATATCAGGGAGTGAATTCCCAAACGAAATAAAAAGACGAAGCATGACGACCCTCTTCAGTGAGTTAAGATAAGCGCAATTAACACGTACCCTTGACAAACGTCAAGCAATCGTTATTATTATTGCCTCTCTCTTTCTCTCTCACCGCTAACCTCTCACCTCTTTCTTCATCGATCTCCCGTCCACTTGATAACCGCCCGGAAACTTTTAAGACTGATCGAATACTTCAACGACAACAACAAACGCTCATACATACAGACATACAAACATACATGCAAGGACTACTACGAACTCTACCCTTAACTTCTTAATCATGTTTCTAACTGAACATTTAACTTCTACAAGTTCTTGTTATCCTTTTTTAACAATAAACTAGCATTATAGCCCGGCGTTGCTCGGGTGTAATGAAAGCTTTAAATAATCCATGGTTCTGGAGCTCAGACTCTTTGGACGTTGGCACGAAAGACTCAAAAGCAATAGTTCTTTCCAGTTAAAGCAAAACCGTCGACTGAAATAAAAATGAATGGATGTAAGTCAACTTTTGATTTTCTGGTATCGATATCAAATAAGTTTTTTTCATCGTAAACTGAATTTGAAAAGCTAAATAAGTCCTCTGAGTAAATGGTATCATGGCTGAGACTAAGAACTACAATTATACCTACTTAGAGCCAAACCCGAGGCAAAAACTAAAATAAAAGGGTTGAAAAAATACTGACATACAGGCAGATAAACAGACACACACACAAACATCTTGCCTATTATATATATAGATTATCGATTTTCTGCACCATTGTAAGAACTGCAACCTTGAAACTTCTGAATATCGTTTCTTATGTCTTTGTCTATGAGTGTATCAAATTTGATTAAAATCGGACCACTCCTTCTATAACCAGATTTTTTCGATTATCGATTTTCGATATTTATCGGGGGTACCTCGACACAAAACCTAGCTAAGAACGCTCGCAGACACTTATAGTACAACTGTGTAAATTTTCAGCTGTTTCGGAGTCTATAGGTAACGACACACACACACACACACACACACACACACACACACACACACACACACACACACACACATACACAAAGTTCCATTTATAAATAAGTTTAGATTTCTATTTTAAACATAGAAAATATTTACTTTTATTCTTTTACATATCCACACATTCCAACCAATCTCTCACCTGCTGACAAACTTCTGGTGATAAAGAATACTAGTAAGTTGCAGGGAGTTCGATTATGTATGACACAAGGCTAACTCAATAAGCATTAGCCATCTCCCTATAGCTTCAGGTTTACATATTTTCATAATTCAGCAAATGTTTATAAATTTATGCATACCCCAAAATTTTTTCATTGATTTCTTTATAGATTGGTAAGTGATAAATTTTACATTGTTTTAGCGTTAACAAAATTGTATTACTTTATTAGAACGTTATTCTAGTATATAAACAAACTAATAAGTAGTATTTAATGTTTTTTTATGTAATTTCTAAAAAACAAAAATTGTTTAAATTTACTTTGATATGTTTAGGTTTTATTGTAATTTTAATCATCGCTTTTTACAACACTAAACATTACCGAAATAATAACGATGTCAAGGGAAAAACAGACTCTTGACGTATCGCACATTCAAAGATCGTCTCAAAATTTGCGTGTCACACAATTCAAAATTCAGTAGCTCCAGGGTCTTAAATATTTCTTTATTTGACAGACCAAATACTATAAAGTTTATAGGTAACAATGAATTTATAGCATATATATATATATATATATATATATATATATATATATATATATATATTAGTCATCCACATGAACATTTACACAGTTGTACTATAAGCGTCTGCAAGTGTTCTTATCTAGGTTTTCTGTCGAGGTACCACCGATAAATATCGAAAATCGATAATCGAAAAAATTGGGTTATAGAAGGAGTGGTTCGATTTTAATCAAATTTGATACACTCATAGACAAAGACATAAGAAACGATATTCAGAGGTTTCAAGTTTGCAGTTCTTACAATAGTGCAAAAAATCGAGAATACATATATATATATATATATATATACTTACATGTGTGTGTGTGTGTGTGTGTGTGTGTGTGTGTGTGTGTGCGTGTGTGAAAAGACAAAAGGAAAACTTATCTTAGCCAACGCGTTTCGTCCTCCGAGGGACTTTATATAGATATAGATATAGATAGGTAGATAGATGTAAAATCTCAGATAGAGTATATTTGTAAAAGGGCAATATGAATAAAGACAAAAGAAAAACTTATCTTAGCCGACGCGTTTTGTCCTCTAAGGGACTTCATACACACACACACACACACACACACACACACACACACACACACACACACACATACACGCACAAGCACACACACTCAGATGATATTATCCATGGTTTTAGGCATTTGTTAGAGAATTTTTTTTTTTTAATCGTGTCACCCCAAGCAAGGCATTCCACTGCCACTATAGCGCAGGGGGTTACATAGAGGGATTGGGTATAGGAAATGTCAGAAGGAGGGTGATAGACGACTTAGGATGTACATAGGGAGAGAGTTGGAGAGAGTGGGTGTGAGTTAATGTGTTAGGAGGTGTCTATTGACCTTACATTTAAACTCCTGGAGGTTGTAGCCGTCGGGGAAGCAAGCATATGGTAGGGAATTCCACAGGCGGGAAGTGTGAGGAAAGAAGCTGTTGGAGTAGAAATTGCGATTACATTTCATCGGTTTCACTGTAAAAGGGTGGGACCTAGTTGCTAATCTAGTATCTCGTGCAAATTCACATATAGGGGGCTCCAGTGATTTAAGTTCGTCAGAGCAGAAGCCATGAAAGTATTTATAGAAGAGGCACAGGGAAGCCACGTCACGCCGGTGAGAGAGATACTGCAGGCGGTCAGCCAAGTCGATATCAATCACATTACAGATTCTTCGCTGTATTTTGTCAAGAACCCCGAGGAGAATAGAAGGGGCACCCGACCAGATGTGGCAGCAGTACTCAATACACGGGCGGATGGTGGATTTATATAATTGCAGGATAGATTCAGGCGGAAAGAATTTCCGAGCCCTGCACAGAGAGCCGACTTTCATAGCTGCGGATTTAGCTATGGATTCGACGTAGTCATTCCACTTGAGGTCCGCTGAGAATGTTAGGTCAAGCAGGCGTAGTGATTTACTCTCAGGGGAGGCAAACCTGTTCCATGCTAATGGGAGGGAGGTGCGGTTGTCTGTGGTGGTTAATTGACAGCAGCTTCGTTTTGGAAGAATTGAATTTTACGAGCCATTTCGTACCCCAATCCACCACGGATTGGAGGTCCTTCTCAAGCTCGGCAGCGAGGGTCGCCTTGTCACCTACACCAGATTTTTGATCGAGGCGAGAGTAAACTGTGGTATCATCGGCAGACATGCCTACTTGTGATCTTATGGTATCGGGGAGATCATTGATATAGATTAGAAAGAGCGTAGGATGGTGACGAGAAAGTTCTCAGAACAGACTTCGGTGGTTACGCTTCTTCGAACACTACAAAATTAACTTTTTGAATTCGGAAACCAGCCTTTATTTATCCTACATATGTACTTCTTGCTCCCTCTCTCTATGAACTTACAACAATCTCATTTGATAACCAGCTACCTTGAGTGGCTCTTTGATGAATAAACGCAATAAAGAACGAATGAAAACGTATACCATGCTGCTAGCGGAAGACTATTTTATGCAATCATATTAAACTTAGGATGTGGTTTCCGGTTTTTCTCTTTTCCAATCTTTTCACTCTTTTTATTTTATTTTATTTTTTTTCAATTGGAGTAGATAGACTAAACTATCGCCCGGTTCACACTCCACCCACGTCTATTGAACAGGTGAAGAGGCTCATCCCTTGTTTCCTGTTTAGGATGTGGTTTCCGGTTTTTCTCTTTTCCAATCTTTTCACTCTTTTTATTTTATTTTGATTTATTTTATTTTATTTTTTCAATTGGAGTAGATAGACTAAACTATCGCCCGGTTCACACTCCACCCACATCTATTGAACAGGTGAAGAGGCTCATCACTTGTTTCCTGTTTAGGATGTGGTTTCCGGTTTTTCTCTTTTCCAATCTTTTCACTCTTTTTATTTTATTTTGATTTATTTTATTTTATTTTTTCAATTGGAGTAGATAGACTCAACTATCGCCCGGTTCACACTCCACCCACATCTATTGAACAGGTGAAGAGGCTCATCACTTGTTTCCTGTTTAGGATGTGGTTTCCGGTTTTTCTCTTTTCCAGTCTTTTCACTCTTTTTATTTTATTTTATTTATTTTTTTAATTGGTGTAGATAGACTAAACTATCGCCCCGTTCACACTCCACCCACATCTATTGAACAGGTGAAGAGGCTCATCCCTTGTTTCCTGTTTAGGATGTGGTTTCCGGTTTTCTCCTTTCCAATCTTTTCACTCTTACGTAGCCCCCTGCGCATCAGTGGCGTTTTCGCCTTGCTTGGTGTGATATGATTAAAAAAAAAAATACTACATCAGTCAATTAAGTGTCCTATTGCTTGGGCAATCATGTCTCTTTCAATCCATGACTGACTAGGCAGAAGGTTTTCCCTAAGTAGGTTGCCATTTTTTTCATCAGCAGACTGGCTACCAGCCAAGGCTATAGAACCTAATCTGACACGCTATTCAACCTATACCTGGAAGGAGAAGAGACGGATTGCGCAAATAGCCTTGGAAAAGGTATTAATGCGTCTCTTCCTTCCAGTTATGGGTTAAATAGCAGGACAGATTGGGTTCTATAGCCTTGGTCGGCAACCTGTCTACCGCAGAAAGCAATGGCAACCTACTGCGGGATAATCTTCTGCCCAGTCATTCATGTCTCTTTCGAGACATGATCGCCTTAAGCGTGTTTCACGTCTGGCACTTAACTGACTGAATACAATGAATACGACTGGAATTCGAACTCGGCTACCTACTATATACTGAACTAGAGTTGGAACACCTACACGTAAAAATACGTATGTGCCATATAGAAGCACTAACCTGCACGTATATATTATTCCACTCGTTAAATAGCCACTGACACACATTTGATTTGCCCTCTCCCTGCATACGCACCTACTTAAAAAAAAACAAAAAACGGCCATTTGTAAATTTATAATAAGGCCAGAATTGCTGATTGGCCTCGTTTTCGGTCGAGGGCGACTGGAATTAGAGGAAATGAAGTCGCATTATTACCGTGGTCGATTGAAAGACGGAAAAGACGCTCATGTAAACAGTATTTTCGAGAAAAAAATCGTTAACACAGATCACGTGATGTTCGCTATTTGCCGCAGACAGCCGACGCCATGAAGGATACGCAACAAAAAAAAAAAAAAAAAAAAAAAAAATGGGGGATTAACTGGTTTTACGAAACTCGGAACATAGATATTATTTTTAATCACAGAAATACCTTGGCACTGTTTAGAAATTATTAATTTTCCTAAAAGAACGCATGTTGTAATTAATTTATCTTAAAAATTATAACAATTAAATATTCGGTTAAGTCATAAGTAATTTTCGTTTTTGTGAAGCACTTGTAATAATGAATGCATCATAATGACCAGGTACAAGGGTTTCGTGTTCCAGCCCTCTCGGAATCTATGATACGGTGGTAGTGTCTCTACTCTAATATGTCTCATTTTTCATAAGGTAGGAAGTGTTCTAACAGGAGATGGAAAGTGCGACACGGAGATCCGAAGGCGAATTGGCATGGCAAAGGACGCGTTCCAGAAGATGAGCAAAATACTAACACACAGGAAAATCTCAATAGAAACGAAGAAAAGAGTGCTAGACTGCTACGTGATGTCAGTTCTTCAATACGGCAGTGAATGCTGGACAATATCATCGAAAATGAGGACAAAACTGGAAGCGGCCGAAATGTGGTTCTAAGGATGCTACGGATATCGTGGACTGAGCATGCAAGTAACGATGAGGTGTTGGAAAGAATGGCAACAAAAAGGAAACTGATGCTGAGCATCAGGAAGAGACAACTGAAGTTCCTGGGACATGCAATGAGGAAGGAGAGCCTGGAGAACCTGATACTGACTGGACAGATAGAAGGAAGGAGAAACAGAGGAAGGCAGCGGATAACATATTTGCAGGGCCTGATCAGGTGGATGACGGAACGGGGGTTGCCAGGAGCAACAGGAGCAAACATACTAAGAGCCACAAGGGATAGGGAGACGTGGAGGGCCATGATCGCCTACGTCCTGAAGGGACAGGGCACATAGAAGAAGAAGAAGTACTCATATAAATTACAATTTTTTAGGTACCTCCAATATTTCGGCATAAATTTTCGATAGCTAAGTTTAAAATGAAATTTTTTAAATGAAAAAACATTTTTGAAGGTTTCATTTTAGATTTAATTAAAAGTTTAATGATTAAAATGTTTCCATTAAGTAAAAAATTCTAGTGTATTTCAGATAGAAATTACATAGATTGGAATGTCACATTTAATTTTGATTTCTTAAAATTTTCTTAAAAACGGTCATGTTCTTAATTTTAAGAAATTTGTAAATAAACAAAAATTCATCGATTTTTAAAATATTTCAAAAGATTTCTGACACTTTATTTTTGTAAAATTAGAAAATTGAAAGTTAAATAAATCTGATTTGAAAGAAATATTGCTTACTTATTGTTGTGGATTAGTTTTCGCACTGAAAATTATAATCGTGCTATGTCGGTTGCTAATCTTAGGAACATGGTAATCTTCCACTGTAAGCTGACTCCTTAGTATTCGGCTAACTGCCGACTAATATCAACTGCCTAGTAGTTCTACTGAACTCCAATAGAACTCCAAAGAACTCCAATGAACTTCCCAAGAACTTCTCAAGAACTTCTCGAATTAACTTCCTGTTAACTCTTATTCATATAGGAGAGAGTGTTAATTATCTGAGGAATAGGTGTGTTTCACCATAACACTTATAGCATAAAAAAGTAATATACAACCAATTATTAACGATTGGTCGTGTTCATCTGATAGATCATTTGACAGACTGTTGAATGACGAAGCGATGACAGCTTTCTACGCATGAACATAAAAGCAATTTTCATAAATCTAAGGGAAGGGACAAAACTCTTAAATTATTTAACCTATTCATAATAATGGCAGTTTTAGTCAACTCTAAATGAAAATAAGGAACGTATTAAGTAAATAAAAATTATTTTAAAAATAGTTCGGAACCTCTACGTTTAATAATCTTTGCAACTTTTGACTCGTAAATTTCGTTTCCACTTAATTATTATATAATCTCCAGGGAACAAACAAATACACAATTTTACACGATTTTAAACTATTATAAATTATTATAATTAAAATGTAAAAAAAGTGAAAAAATTCTTGTAAAAATTCATTATTCATCAAAAAACTATTTCTTTAGACAATAATGTCCTTAATATTACTTATTTACAAAAACAATTAAAATCTTTTCTAATTAAGTAATGTCATAGTTTTATTGGATTTATTATTTTTCAATTCAGACCAGATTTTCATTTAGTTGACACTAATTAGAAACAAAAAGTAGGTGATTTACAATCTCCAAAGACTTACTTTTAACAAAAAAATTGTCAGAGAAAAAGAAGATTATGTGCGAAATTTTTAAAAATAATTTCATTTATTTGTGAATAAGTCCTTAAAATTTCATTAAAATCGGACAATTAAAATAAGTGTTCGATTTCAAAAATAATTACATTTATTTGTGAATAAGTCCTTAAAATTTCATTAAAATCGGACAATTAAAATAAGTGTTCGATTTCAAAAATAATTACATTTATTTGTGAATAAGTCCTTAAAATTTCATTAAAATCGGACAATTAAAATAAGTGTTCGATTTCAAAAATAATTACATTTATTTGTGAATAAGTCCTTAAAATTTCATTAAAATCGGACAATTAAAATAAGTGTTCGATTTCAAAAATAATTACATTTATTTGTGAATAAGTCCTTACAATTTCATTAAAATCGGACAATTAAAAATAAGTGTTCGATTTCAAAAATAATTTCATTTATTTGTGAATAAGTCCTTAAAATTTCATGAAAATCGGACAATTAAAAATAAGTGTTCGATTTCAAAAATAATTACATTTATTTGTGAATAAGTCCTTAAAATTTCATTAAAATCGGACAATTAAAATAAGTGTTCGATTTCAAAAATTATTTCATTTATTTGTGGATTTGTGTTCGATTTCAAAAATAATTACATTTATTTGTGAATAAGTCCTTAAAATTTCATTAAAATCGGACAATTAAAATAAGTGTTCGATTTCAAAAATAATTACATTTATTTGTGAATAAGTCCTTACAATTTCATGAAAATCGGACAATTAAAAATAAGTGTTCGATTTCAAAAATAATTACATTTATTTGTGAATAAGTCCTTAAAATTTCATTAAAATCGGACAATTAAAATAAGTGTTCGATTTCAAAAATTATTTCATTTATTTGTGGATTTGTGTTCGATTTCAAAAATAATTACATTTATTTGTGAATAAGTCCTTAAAATTTCATTAAAATCGGACAATTAAAATAAGTGTTCGATTTCAAAAATAATTACATTTATTTGTGAATAAGTCCTTACAATTTCATTAAAATCGGACAATTAAAAATAAGTGTTCGATTTCAAAAATAATTTCATTTATTTGTGAATAAGTCCTTAAAATTTCATTAAAATCGGACAATTAAAAATAAGTGTTCGATTTCAAAAATAATTACATTTATTTGTGAATAAGTCCTTAAAATTTCATTAAAATCGGACAATTAAAATAAGTGTTCGATTTCAAAAATTATTTCATTTATTTGTGGATAAGTCCTTAAAATTTCATGAAAATCGGACAATTAAAAATAATTGTTCGATTTCAAAAATAATTACATTTATTTCTGAATAAGTCCTTAAAATTTCATGAAAATCGGACAATTTTTGATTTTTACAAGAATTGCCAAATAAATGTATTTTCTACGGAAAAAAACGCACAAAAAAATCAATGTTTCTCGTTGGAGTAACATTGGAGTAGGTGATGACATAAACAAAACAAGATTTTAACCAAAATTCCGAACGTTTTAGAAAGGATAATTAAACATTTCAAAAAATAATTAAAAAATACTTTGGTCTTTCTTCTAAATAATAACATGAACATTGTGACGATAAAACTTTTGTGGCCTTTTTTATTACGCTATGCTGTTTTTCCTGCGAATTAGTAGAGGTGCCTATTTCATTCTAACCTAATAATTCATTACAATAGATTTTATGCAATATACGTCAATTATTCAACGAGAAAATTGAAAATAAATGCAATGTATCTAAATACTAGGGTACCTCGTCGGGGTGTAATGGCTAGCAAACTTCTTTTGTTATACTCATTTCAAATGAGTCGTAATTTCGTTCCTCTTTGAGTACCCCGTACTTTCGGCCTTGTGCCACATGTTAGCTGCGCTTAGAAAATCGCTACCTAAACACAAATTAGTCACATTATAGTCATACTAGATCGTTCCATCTTAAATAAATGTGAAGCAGTAAGGAGATGCTTGAATGCTTATTGAATTGGCCTTGTGTCATACATAACCGAACTCCCTACAACTTAAGATTATTCCCTGTCATCAGAAAGTTGAAGATTGGTGGAAAAAAAAAGTATACTTTTTGTATGTTTAAATAGAAATTTATAAATGGAAAAGAATAACGTGAATTGGTAGAAGTTAAAAGTTCATGAGAAACAGTATTAAGAAGTTAAGGGTATCAAGAGTTCGTAGTAGTCCTTTCAAGAGTGAGTTTATGTGTACGTAGGCAGGAACGTATGTCTGTATGTATGAGTGTTTGGAGTTGGGTAGGTTTATCTTTGAGGTTATTGCTCAGAGTGAATGGTGAAAAGGAAGGAGGTGAGAGAGACAGAGGTGAGAGAGACAGAGGTGAGAGAGAAAGATAGAGACAATAAAAGCGACCGACTGACATTTGTCTCACTTCTCTCTGGCGACGGTCGACCTTGCTCCGTCTTTTATTTCATTTATGGAGGCTCCGATCAGGTCATTTGGAAATTCACTCCCGGGTGTGATTCTGGCCTTTCTATTTTGTTTTTAGATGTTTCCTAGATTTCTATTGTCCGAAAAAACATTTCGCATCGAAGTGTGAGATTTCGCGAGTTTTGTGTGTGCTGAGCAAAGTTTGTAAATTCGAGAAAATTCGTTTATTTCTAACAAAATCAATGCGTCAGTGCTTAGTATATCTAAAACTTTTTGTTCACTACAAATGCTTTGCGGAAATTTTTAACATAAACTTTTCTTGTTAAAAAGTTAAATAATTTTAACACATTAAACATTATAGATAAAAAGATAATGCATTTTCTATTTTTTTCCACACTATTTACATCATTCGGGCTGTTATGCTCATCGATATTGCCATAGACGCGACACTTCGGCCGTTGTACGCTCCGACCTTCTTCAGGTAATATGCGTTGAAATTTCGAATATTTAGTTCACGGGTAGATTGTTCTAAGTCTACGTGCCATGCCTTTTTCTTTTTTTTTTTTTTTTTTTTTTGGATATCCTCTGTGGAATGGAGTTGAAATTAATAGACAGAAACACTAATGGAAAGTACGAAAACTTAAGAAAGCAGCGCATCTGCTAGGGTATAAAAATCTCTTAAGCTGGCCATGCATAGACATGAATACAATATGGGAATCAGTAACAAGGAGTGGTAGACAAAACAAAATTACAAACAACAAGATTATAATATGAGATCTGGTAAAAAAGGTTAATGGTTTATAAATCTCAAAAATTTACTAATTTATGGCCCATTGGCATGAGTTGAGTAATCCAAAAAGTAACTTGAGTTGTGATTTCAATACCTGGCCACAACAGAGGGAACAAATAACTTTGAGTGTTGAGTTTCTATTATCAGATATAGAGATATCCCAAAAAAAGGAGATATGGAACGTGGAACTAGAACAATTACAAATTTCAACATATCCGAGAAAAGGTTTCATTCTTTAATAGTCAGTTGTGCTTAGTTTAATTTGAAACGTATATAAATGTCGGTAGAAAAAAGCAAATGTTGATAAGATAGCGAGGGTCTCAAGGCACTGTCCATGGATCCCAATCATGCTTTGGATTTGGACAAAAAAATGATCCCAGAATAACGTTAAAATCTGAGAAAATGTTTCATTCTTTAATAGTCAGATGTGCTTAGTTTAATTTGTAACATATATAAATGTATGTAGAAAAAAATCAAATGTTAATAAGATGGCGAGGGTCTCAAGGCATCAGCCGTGGACCCCAATCATGCTTTGAATTTGGACAAAAAAATGATCCTAGAATGAGAAAATGTTTCATTCTTTAATAGTCGCAAATGTTAATAAGATAGCGATGGTCTCAAAAGAACTGCTCGTGGACCCCAATCATGCTTTGGATAAAAAAATGATCCCAGAATAACGTCAAAATCTGAGAAAATGTTTCATTCTTTAATAGTCAGATGTGCTTAGTTTAATTTGTAACGTATATAAATGTAGGTAAAAAAAGCAAATGTTGTTAAGATGGCGAGGGTCTCAAAGCACTGCTCGCGGACGCTAATCATGCTTTGGATTTGGACAAAAATTATCCCAGAATGATATCAAACTCTGAGAAAGTGTTTCATTCTTTAATCGTCAGTTGGGCTTAGTTTAATTTGTAAAGTTTATAAATGTAAGTAGAAACAAATCAAATGTTTATAAGATAGCGAGGGTCTCAAAGCACTGCCCGTGGACTCCATCAATCTTTGGACAAAAAAAAAATGATCTCAGAATAACGTCAAAATCTGAGAAAATGTTTCATTCTTTATAGTCAGTTGTTTTTAGTTTAATTTGTAACGTATATAAATGTAAGTAACAAAGCAAATGTTGAAAAGATAGCGAGGGTCTCAAAGCACTGCCCATGCACCCTAATCATGCTTTGGATTTGGATAAAAAAAATGATCCCGGAATAACGTCAAACTCTGAGAAAATGTTTCATTCGTTAATAGTCAGTTGGAAGAAAGACACAGAAAGAAGAAGGTAGGTTGAACCTGTGTATTGGAATAACAGAACATATATACAAAATAAGAGTGTTATTAGTCAGTAGATAGAAGTGTCCGTCCGAACTGTCAAGTTACACTGCGTCTCGACTTCCTCCTTTAGGAAGTCTTGCAGGTTAGTATTTATGAAAGAGGAAGAGTTCATTCCAATGTAGATAGGGCACCATAACAATATTCTTCGTAAAAAATCATTTGATAGATCAGTTTTTTGTTGAGAGTCAAATGTATTACTGTTGTTTTTACAATAAAAATCTATTTTTCATGTTTTCGAACTGTATTGATCCCGGTTTGTAGGTTAAATATTTGCCCATAGCAGGTTCTACCACGCCGGGTCAGTGTGAACCTGGAAACAGCAGTAATCAAGAGGTGGTTCTACGTTCCCCATACCTCTTCAGCAGAGGTTTTGCTGCCGGATACAATTATAGTCATACCTAGGACTTTCCCCAGTTTGGAAGTTAAACTATATTCCCATAGCTGGGATCTTAACAGGTGCTAGCATCTCGGATCACGGTGGACCTGGAAAGAGCAGCTATTAAGATATGGTCCCACACATCTCGAAGCCTCCTAACTAGAGGCCTTGCTGTTGCACTTATATATATAAAGTGATGAGGTAGGGTAAAAAGGAAATATGGAAAGAGTATGAAAATAAGTAAATGATGAAAGAAGAGAAGGGAAAAAAGAATGGATATAAAAAAAAAGAAAACAAAGAAGCAAAGACGGAAGAACAAAAAGAAAGAAAAAAGAAACAACAGGAGGAAAAGGAAGAGGAGAAAAAAGAAAAAAGCAGAAGGGGAGAAAGATGCAAAGTTTGAGGACAATGAAAATACAAACGATGAAATAATAGAAGAAAGACGAGAGGAAGAGAATATTAATATGAGAGAGGGGGGTTGTTGTTGTTGTTGTTGTTGTTGAAGAAGAAGAAAGTGTAGTAGGATGAGGAGAAGGGCAGGAGGAAAAGAAAAAGAAGGAGGAGAGGAAGTTGCAAAGATGCGAGAGAGTGAGAGCAAAATGAAAGAGAAATAGAAAAAACGAGAGGAAGAGAAGCAGGATGAGGAGAAGGGGAGGAGGAAAAGATAAAGAAGGAAGGGAAGAAGTTGCGAAGTGGAGACAGTGGGAGCAAAATGATAGAGAAATAGAAAAAACGAGAATAAGAGAATCTAAACTTATTTATAAATGGAACTTTGTGTGTGTGTATGTGTGTGTGTGTGTGTGTGTGTGTGTATCCGTTACCTATAGACTCCGAAACGGCTGAACCGATTTTCTTGAAAATTTACACAGTTGTACTATAAGCGTCCGCGAGTGCTCTTAGCTAGGTTTTGTGTCAAGGTATCCCCGATAAATATCGAAAATCGATAATCGAAAAAATCGGGTTATAGAAGGAGTGGTCCGATTTTAATCAAAATTTGATACACACATAGACAAAGACATAAGAAACGATATTCAGAAGTTTCAATGTTACAGTTCTTCCAATAGTGCAGAAAATCGATAATATATATATATATATATATATATATATATATATATATATAAAAGGCAAGATTTTTGTGTGTGTGTCTGTTTATCTGCCTACATGTCTGTATTTTTCAGCCCTTTTATTTTAGTTTTTGACTTACATCTTTTCATTTTTCTTTCAGTCTAAGGTTTCGCTTTAACTGGAAACAACTATTGCTTTTTAGTCCTTTGTGCTAACACCCAAAGAATCTGAGCTCCAGGACCATGGATTGGTTTTAAAGCTTTCATTTCACCCGAGCAACGCCGGGCTATACTGCTAGTATTGATATAAGGAAAGGTTATTTTTGAAGAAGAAGAAGAAGAAGAAGAAGAAGAAGAAGAAGAAGAAGAAGAAAAGTTGGAAGAGAAGGAGGGAAGGAGGCAAAGAAAAAAAGGAAGCAGAAAAAAGATGAAAGAGAGTGAGAGCAAAATGAAAGAGAAATAGAAGAAAAAGGAAAGGAAGAGTATATTAATATAAGAGAGGGTTGTTGAAGAAGAAAAAGAAAGTTGTTCAGGACGAAGACGGGGGGTTGAGTTTGAGTGTTATTTAACGGCATATCAACATTTGTGGATTATATAATGATAAAAGGTGAGGTTTTAATGTACTTTTTTAATGTTTGGTTATAGTGAGAAGGTTGATTTTACTCAGACGTCAAAATTTTTAATGAATTTAATGAATTTTTTTTTTTGTTTTTATTCTTTTTTATTTTAGGAAACTGAAAATGTCTTCTAGTTTTGTATTCAAAAATGTTTTACTGAAAATAATTTTTTCCTTCAAAAATGTGTTATGGTAATACTTTTTTTCTTCAAAAATGTATTGTTAGTAATATTTTTCCTTCAAAAATATTTTTTTTCTATAAAAGTCTATTTTTATGTATATATTTCTATAAAAGTGCATTTTTATACTTTCATAATGTTTTGACCCTAGTTTGGGGGTTAACTATTTGCGAATAGCTGGGACCCTAGCAGGTGCTACCACTCTGGATCAGGGTGGAGCTGGGAACAACAGCAATTAAGTGATGGTTCTATGCTCCTCACAACCTCGCAATCAGAGACCTTGCTGTCGGCAGTTTACCGTAATTCCCAGGACCAAAGAATGGGGGCAAGATGACAAAGAGAAAGAGGAAAGGGTGAACGATGCAAAGGATGGGGGACAGTAAGAGCAAATCGAAGAAGAAACAGACGTAAAAAAAACGAACAGAATATTTATATACGGGAGGGAAGTTTGAGAAACGAAAATAATAATAATAATAATAATAATAATAATACTATGGAACGGGTGAAGAGGTTGGACTAGGAGAGAAAAAGAAAGAAAAATCAACCGGACTATGTTAAGAAGCATATAAACAATCAAGCTCTCTGCATCAGAGATGACCGTTGGTCTTGGCGTCATCATTGTCTTCCATTGATTATTGGTCAACAACAAAGCCTCTCCAGGGGGAGACCAGTGCAGGAGGTCAACATATGCAATGTCATTCTGATGACACCAAGTGAATTGCTTGACCTGACCACCAGTTCCAGGGTCTTCTCCCATGGGAGAATCGCCTTGACTCACTTCAGTCTTTCGGGATATTTTCACAATCCCTTAAGCAGTTAAGCACAATGATTTATTTCTAAATAATTAAGTTTCCAGAGAACTAGAAACGAAGGCATCGCCAAAGAAAGAAAAGAAAGAAAAGAATCGCATTTGCATCTATTAGCGTCTTCTTTTATTTGAATCTCGAGTTGGATTGAGAAAGGAAGGCAAAATCATGAATTGGTCACGTACGGTATCTTAGAGATGAAATTAGCGAAATATACTGCAAGTAAGAATAAAAATTAGATAGATAGATAGATAGATAGATAGATAGATAGATAGATAGATAGATAGATAGATAATCAAATGCCTGAGATAGATAGATAGATAGATAGATAGATAGATAGATAGATAGATAGACTGGGTTTTTTTTATCATATCACCCCCAGCAAGGCGGTAACGCCACTGATGTGCAGAGGGCTATGTAATAGTGAAAAAATTGGAAACGAGAAAGCTGGAAAACAAATCCTAAACAGGGGACAAGGGATGAGCCTCTTGACCTGTTCAATAGACGAGGGTGGAGTGTGAACCGGGCGATAGATAGATCTATCTACTCCAATTAAAAAAAAAAACAAAGTGAAAAGATTGGAAACGAGAAAGCCGGAAACCACATCCTAAGCAGGGGACAAGGGATGAGCCTCTTGACCTGTTCAATAGACGAGGGTGGAGTGTGAACCGGGCGATAGATAGATCTATCTACTCCAATTGAAAAAAAAAAACAAAGTGAAAAGATTGGAAACGAGAAAGCCGGAAACCACATCCTAAACAGGGAACAATGGATGAGCCTCTTAACCTGTTCAATAGACGAGGGTGGAGTGTGAACCGGGCGATAGATAGATAGATACGTAGATAGATAGATAGATAGATAGATAGATAGATAGATAATGAACGGTCTGAGATAGATAGATAGATAGATAGATAGATAGATAGATAGATAGATAGATAGATAGATAGATAGATAGATATTAATTCCCGTATATATATATATATATATATATATATATATATATATATATATATGAAATCCGTTAGGAAATAGATTAACTCCGACATATTTTTAATTTATTTGTTTGTTTAAAAAAATTTTCTTTAACAGATCACTCGTATTTGAGTAGATACTCTGTTGTTTATATATATATATATATATATATATATATATATATATATATATAATCAAACAGTATATTGGTTTATATCCACCAACCTGAATTTTCCTAACAAGATTTCTCGATTATTCCGATTATTCGAAACTTGATCTACAAGTTACCTGATTTTAGCTGAATTCACATAAGGCGTCTCCGCGGAGAAGAGTTCATGAATTCTAAGCGTTCCGGCGATTACTGCTGTACCCTGTAAATCGATTCAAAACATTTTTGCGTATATCAAAGGTACCTGTCATGATCGACAAGTGACCCAATTTTGTTTGAAATCGGACCAAGAGTTTCAGAGGAGTAGGACTCGTCAAAATGAACACACACACACACACACACACATAGATATATATATATATATATATATATATATATATATATATATATATATATATATACTAGCTGTATAGCCCGGCGTTGCTCGGGTATAATGAAAGCTTTAAAACTAATCCATGGTCCTGGAGCTCAGACTCAGCCTAAAGAATATTTGTGTGAAGTTTGTTGAGAATCGGATAAAAATTGTAGATTTGTATAAAGGACATACAGACAGATAAACAGACACACACACAAACATCTTGCCTTTTATATCTATATATATATATTATCAATTTTCTGCACTATTGTAAGAACTGCAACCTTGAAACTTCTGAATATCGTTTCTGATGTCTTTGTATCAAATTTGATTAAAATCGGACCACTCTTTCTATAACCCGATTTTTTCGATTATCGATTTTCGATATTTATCGGGGGTAACTCGACACAAAACCTAGCTAAAAACACTTGCAGACGCTTATAGTACAACTGTGTAAATTTTCAAGAAAATCGGTTCAGCCGTTTCGGAGTCTATAGGTAACGGATACACACACACACAGACACACACACACTGACATAGTTCCATTTATAAATAAGTTTAGATTTAGATTAGTCATCCACAAACACACACACACACACACACACACATATATATATATATATATATATATATATATATATACGTACCTTCAAAGATTTGCTAAAATGAGCATAGATGTTGAAAAAGTTCCAAAGATCTAATAAAAGCAAAATTTTAGCGTCAAAATCTTTATGTTCTTATTCAGTTATTTTAGTTCCCGTTACTACCACCATCAAAGCATGTTAGGCAATATTAAATGCAGTAGCAGCACTACCCTTTCAAAATATATCTGGCATTTAAAAAAGAAACAACAAAAGCCCAGTTATTACCTGGGATAGGTATTAATCCGTCTCTTCCTTCCAGTTATGGGCTAAATAACAGAACAGATTGGGTTCTATAGCCTTGGCTGGCAACCAGTCTACCGCAGAAAACAATGGTAACCTACTGCGGGATAATCTTCTGCCCAGTCAGCCATGTCTCTTTCGAGACATGATCGCCAAAGCGTGTTTCACGCATGGCCCTTAACTGACTGTCTTATCTTAGGTGCAGTGGATATCGATTCAAAACGACTAATCGGGGTGAATGGAATTGATGATTACATGCAAGGATAGAAATGTTTTGCACATTTGTAAATCTATCGTTCGTTCATGCATTGGTCCGCTGCTCCTTTTCCAAAGAATCCCAAACAAATCTGCAATATAATAAATCCTGACTTGGCATCTCGAGTTCAGTCAATTTCTCACCGACATGATGTGACTTCCTTTTGTCTTTTCTACAAGTATTTTAATGGCAACTCTTCTGATGAGATTTTTTCCTTGGTATCACGACCTCATGTTCTCACTTGTGCTACTAGATTGGCGCTTAGGCCCCACTCTTTTACAGTCTAACTAGTTAAATGTAACACCCTATTCTACTCTAATAGTTTATTTTCTTGCACGTCTTTTTATGGAGCTCCCTTCTGTATACTTACTTTCCTGATAGCTACATTCTTCAAAAGCTTAAATGCAACGTTAATTGCCATCTTTTATCGACTTGATTCCCATCTATCTCTTATCTTTTCTTCAACATCCCAATAGCTACAATCTCCAAAAGCTTAAATGCAACGTTAATTGCCATCTTTTATCTACTTGATTCCCATCCATCTCTTATCTTTTCTTCAACATCCCAATAGCTACAATCTCCAAAAGATTAAATGTATACACATACACCAGTTGCCTTTTTTGCCTTGCTTATTATTATTATTATTATTAAAATTTTCCCCTAAACTTAAAATAAGTAATCTCCTTTGATACATATGAAATATTCTCTTAAATAAATTCAACTTCTCATTTTTTATTTTTTTAATCTCAAGTTTAATTTAAATCCTAAAATTAAAAAATCAAATAATAGCTTCCCAGTATTTTAATACATAACTACCCTAACTTCACGAAAACTCGAACATTGAAATGCCGGAACACTCAGTTCATAATATGCACCTGATGTTTCCATAGGGCATGAAACACCGAGTCGTGCTATAGCCGTAAGATAATATTTCTATTATCTACTTTATAGCTCTGTTATATTACACTGAGCACTGTTTTATTCAAAACGTTTACATTATTATTAAGAGGAAAGATCATAATATTTTTAATTATTTTTTCAAAGTTTTGAATCCCTTGTAACACGTTCGAAATTTTGGTAAAAAAAAGTCTTCTTTTGATTTTACTTAGCGGATAACAAAATCGTTCCGAGTGTTTATAAGAAAAAACTTTAATATTACATAATTCAGTTTTATTTTCCGGTGACAAACGCATTATTTTGAAAATTCTTTCAAAAATCAAATAATTGTCCGATTTTAATGAAACTTTCAGGACTTATTCACAAATGCATGAAATTATTTTTGTAATTAATTTTTGAAAATATTGGTAAAAGTTTACATTTTTACATCTGTCCCCACTCCTCACGTAAATTCATGAATTTTAAGAAATAAAAATTTGTTGGAAAAATTGGGTCTTTATTGGAGTAGATAGACTAAACTATCGCCCGGTTCAAACTCCACCCACGTCTATTGAACAGGTGAAGTGGCTTATCCCTTGTTTCCTGTTTAGAATGCGGTTTCCGGTTTTCTCTTCTCACTTTTTTTTTCTTCAATTGGAGTAGATAGACTAAACTATCGCCCGGTTCACACTCCACCCACGTCTATTGAACAGGTGAAGTGGCTTATCCCTTGTTTCCTGTTTAGAATGCGGTTTCCGGTTTTCTCTTCTCACTTTTTTTTTCTTCAATTGGAGTAGATAGACTAAACTATCGCCCGGTTCACACTCCACCCACGTCTATTGAACAGGTGGAGTGGCTCATCCCTTGTTTCCTGTTTAGAATGCGGTTTCCGGTTTTCTCTTCTCACTTTTTTTCTTCAATTGGAGTAGATAGACTAAACTATCGCCCGGTTCATACTCCACCCACGTCTGTTGAACATGTGAAGAGGCTCATCCCTTGTTTCCTGTTTAGGATGCGGTTTCCGGTTTTCTCTTTTCCAATCTTTTCACACCAATGTAGTCTCCTGCACATCAGTGGCGTTACCGCCTTGCTCGGGGTGATATGATTAAAAAAAAAAATGTAAATCATCTATTATGTTTTTGAAAGATTTTGCCTTTATTTCCGAAAATTTGCTCCCAATAATAAAATAAAAAATGCAATATATCTATGACATTATTTAATTTGATAAGCTTTTAATTGCTTGAATAAATAATAATAACTAAGGTCATTATAATCTGAAGAAAAAAAATTTTGATTAAAAGTAAAATTTTAAAAGAATTGTTTTCATTTTTGCAATTATAATAATTTATAAAGTTTCAAAAATATTTTAAAAATACTTTAATGATTTGCTTGTTTAATTCAAAAACTTATTAAGCTAAGATTATATTTACTGATTGAAAATTTAAAAAAATTATTCTAATCGTCATGCCTTTCTATTTTTAAAATAATTTTAATTTTTTTGTGTATTTGAAGTTTGTTTTTTTGTTTTTTGTATGGTAATTTCGGTGTAAATTAGGTCATGTGTTTCACAGTTTCTTCCTCTTACAGGGAAAAAATTTGTACAATTATGTCACTTGTGATTGTCATACACTTATCTTATTTCGCATCTGTCAACAAATTTGAAACACGCCGGACAGGTCAAAAAGTTCAACTCTGTGATTAAGAAATAGTTTTATTTCAAATTTCCTGCTATAAAAATGTAATACTTATGTAAATCAGATTAATTTAATAATAAATTTGCTACTTTTCCAAAAATAATATTTCATATGTATATTTTATTTTTGCAAGATTTTTAAAAACGAGAACTTTTGTTTACAAATGTGTCAATCGCTTAAAAATGGCCGAAAAATTAAGATTAAAAAATATTGAAAAATTTTAGATTCCAATCAATATAATTTTTGTTTGAAACATGCCAGCGTATTTTTCTTACTGGAAATAGTAAATTTAAACATTTAGGTTTCAATTAAAACTAAAATAAAAATTTTAAGAGAATTTCTTTATTTTTCAAAACTTAATTTAAAATTTTAGATATAGAAAATGAGTGGAGGTACCTATCTAAATGTAATATTTCTACTTGCTTACTGCGTCCAGCTAAGAAGACCATCCGAATTCGCTCTCAATACCTGGGTACTGCTCCCATGTCAACGGTCAGTGGCGGCCTCCTGATCAGACGAGCGTGTCAGTAGACAAGGAGAAAGCCGGAAAGACCTTTCTTGGCAGGCAGGGTGACACTCAACTTTTCAGCATGAGAATCAGATAAAACGCCTTCCGTCCAGAAAAGCGACCTGCCAACGAATGATGGGGCCGGATTTTAGTCGCCAGTTAGGTGTGTACATCTCTCGTGGATCCCATGTCCTTCGCCAGACACCTCTCCCGTTCCCCATGAAAATGACGGAAAGCAAGTGTCACTGAGCGGATGGCCAGTAATTTTGGCATTCGTTGTTGAGTCGAGAAAGGGTGGCGTTTAAAACAAATTTAACTTGTTTTATTTAATAAAAAAAGATTTTTACACAAAGAAATGTGTGTCTGGCACAAACAAAGCAATTCTTTACAAAGCTTCTTGCTTTGTCAATCATCTTGACATATCAAATGATTAAGGTAAAATAAACATTCAATGAAGTATATATATATATATATATATATATATATATATGAGATTACAAAAGAAGAAGAAGATAAAAAAAACTGTATTTTCGCCAAAGGCGTTTCGTCCACTGACGGACTTTATCAAGCCAAAGAAACGAAATCAGTTTTATTTTATATAAAGTATCTAGAAAAAAAAAAGGTGTTGATTTCTGGAGAAAAAAAAAACGCTCATAAAATATCCATAAGATTAACTGAAATTATTAAGGAGCTTTTTCTCATGTGTAGTACACGAATTCCAGTTGAATTCCTTGCATTCACTTACGTGCGAATACCCTTGGGAAAGGTATTAATCCGTCTCTTCCCTCTAGCTATGGGTTAAATAACAGGACAGATTGGGTTCTATAGCCTTAGCTGGCAACCAGTCTACTGCAAAAAGTAATGGTAACCTATTGCGGAATAATCTTCTGCTCAGTCAGTCATGTCTCTTTCGAGACATGATCGCCCAAACATGTATCATAACTGACTGATATTGTTGCTTGAAGATGATAGAAATTAACCGTTTGCTTTTTATATGCTTGCTATAGATGTTGGCTTGTGAAAGTATTGGTTTAGTGGACGAAACGCTTAGGTAAAAGTATAGTTTTCCTTTTGTCTTAATCATACTGTTCCATTCCTCAAATTATAACTCTGAATATATATATATATATATAGTCATCCGCAGACAGATCTGTTTCGCCGTATCACAGCTCACCAGTACGGTTAGACTCCGATTGCTTTTTTACCCAGGATTGAAACCCGACCGAAATGGCGTCAGTCGGCGACGCTACCCCTGGGCTATGGCGAAGCCGTCGCTATATTACCAGGCCTGTTATATGATTAAAGTTGACTTGCTGACGTTACACTTAGTAGAGTTCTCTTTTATTTACTAGTCGGCGTCCGTTAGCGTTAACTTATTTTCAGGACCAAATTGCAAAGGGAATTATAAAAATCGACCGAAAGTTCATTGTTTTTCGTTTCCAAAAAATAAACATTTATTTGATAAATGGAAACATGCCATTCAAAGGGATAATTTTACTTCAAGTCCACGTAGCAAAGTGAGTAGTTAAAATTTTATCACCATTTATTTCAACAGTCGCTAAAATCAAAATTTACTAAAAAAATTAGTTTTGCGGCTTTTACCGTAGCACAAGAAAGAAAGCACTTTGTTTATAATACATCTTTTAAATTAATATAATAAAATAAGATATTATTTTTATTTCTTTGAATAAAATTGAAATAAAAATTATCTTTAAAAATATCTGAATTAAAAAAATAAAACTTATGGCTATTCGTTCGTAAGCTTGTTTTTTTTTTTCGAAATGTTTTAAAACTTCAACTGAAGCCGAAAAAAGTTGTTAAACATTATATTTTCTAAAAATATTTGAATTAATATTTTATTGATATTTTATTTAAGAAAATAATGTTTTCTTTTCAATGAAATGTTTAAAAACTTCTTAGGAATAGAAAGTAAAATCTTACTTAACTTTTCTATACTTGCAACTTTATGAATTGTTTTTAAACATGAAAAAATATTCCTGAATTAATTTTTTTTTATTCTTTTTCCTGTATTAACAAAAACTACAAAATTTATTTTTTAGTCAATTTTAAAAGAATTTGTTTTATTTTTAAGGTTTTTTTTATTTGAAAACTCCGTGAAATTATTTCTTGCAAAAGTCAAGAAATCACTATTACAGAAAATTAAAACATGAAAATGATGATTTAAACTTTGTTTAACCCTATTATTTCTGAATAATTTTTTAATTTATTTGAAACATATATAGGAGGTCATGGCAATGGTCGTTCGGTGGAAGAAGGCAGACTTTTTAGCACATATCATTATACGCGCCCAATAGCTAGAGCGTTCTAATTCATTTCACTGAATGAGCGATGCGTACTGTTTATCAAAGTCTACTATTTTTCCAGAGTGCACAATCAGGGTGTGAGAGCGTAAATATTGTCATCCGCAGACAGATCTGTTTCGCCGTATCACAGCTCATCAGTACAGTTAGACTCCGATTACTTTTTAACCCAGGATTGAAACCCGACCGAAATGGCGTCAGTCGGCGGCGCTACCCCTGGGCTATGGGCGTTCGGTGGAAGTAGGCAGACATTTTAGCGCATATCATTATACGCGCCCAATAGCTATGACGCAAAAAAAGGAGATACCTATGATTACAAAAAGGAGATACCTATGATTTAAAATGTATTCTAAAAATGAAAACAGTTTTTGAAGCTTTTATTTTAGTTTTAATACGAAGCTAATACATTAAATTTAATATTTCTAATAAGTGAAATGTTTTTCTCTATTTCAGAACGAATTAAAATTCAGAATTTTTTTGCTTGTTTGGGTTTTTTTTTTTTTTTTTTTTTTCGGTAAAATTGCTTGTTGTCGTTTATCCATCTACTGATGATTCTGATATTAATCAAAGTTGAAAATAATATTAATAAAATTGCATGACGAATAAATCGTAAACGCCATTTTTTATAACAGTTTTTTTTTCCTAAGTAATATTTTAGTGATTTTTGAGTATTTTAGCTTTATAAAAGAAACAACCCAAAATGCCAAATACAGGTGGGGGATAACAGAATAAAACAAGTTCAAGAATTTAAGTACCTAGGAAGTGTTCTAACAGGAGATGGAAAGTGCGACACGGAGATCCGAAGGCGAATTGGCATGGCAAAGGACGCGTTCCAGAAGATGAGCAAAATACTAACACACAGGAAAATCTCAATAGAAACGAAGAAAAGAGTTCTAGACTGCTACGTGATGTCAGTTCTTCAATACGGCAGTGAATGCTGGACAATATCATCAAAAATGAGGACAAAACTGGAAGTGGCCGAAATGTGGTTCTACAGAAGGATGCTACGGATATCGTGGACTGAGCATACAAGCAAGGTGTTAGAAAGAATGGCAACAAAAAGGAAATTGATGCTGAGCATCAGGAAGAGACAACTGAAGTTCCTGGGACATTCAATGAGGAAAGAGAGCCTGGAGAACCTGATACTGACTGGTCAGATAGAAGGAAGGAGAGACAGAGGAAGGCAGCGGATAACATATTTGCAGGGCCTGATCAGGTGGATGACGGAACGAGGGTTGCCAGGAGCAACAGGAGCAAACATACTAAGAGCCACAAGGGAGAGGGAGACGTGGATAGCCATGATCGCCTACGTCTTGAAGGGACAGGGCACATAGAAGAAGAAGAAGAAGTCTTACTTAGGGAGACGCTTTTTGAGAAAATGTTAGAAAATACTTATAAGTTTTAATGTTATTATTGTTGTCGTTATTATTTTCTGATAGTACCGTGTACGAGCGTCTGCATTAGCCAAAATGTTTATACACACTTTAAAAAAATTCAAAATTAGTTTTAAAATACAGCGGTTCGGTGAATTTATAAATACCGAGGGTCACTGAACTTTCTCTTTTGTGATGAGTAAAATGTAATTTTTATTTTAGCACACTATCACTTGACCAATTACAAATCAATGCACAAGAAATAGGAAACGTGTATTAATATAAGATGTTTCAATTTTATTAAAGCTACATCAGAGATTAATCAAAATAAAAAAAGATTGAACAAAAAAACAAAAAACAGAGACCGTTTTTCTCTCAATCTCTGACGAAGCTTTAATAAAATTAAAATATGTTAGTATGATTTACGTTTCCTATTTGTTCTTTGTTTTAGTGTATATATATATATATATATATATATATATATATATATATATATATATATATATATTAAAAAAGGATTAATTCAAAGATGTTGAATGGCCATTTCGATATGAAGATCCCCACGGGGGACGACACATCACCTCAGCAACAGAAAAAACCTTTCAGAAACTGGAGAAAAATTAGTCTACTTTTCCTTTTTAAATAGATTGCAAAGAAATTAAAAAATAAATAATAAAATAAAATAAAATAAAAATAAAAATAAAGGGAAAGAAAAAGAAAAAGAAAACGAAAAAGAAAAAGAAAAAGATAGAATAAAATCAAATAAATAAGAAAAGAAAAAAAATTGACAGCGTCTGGGTTCGCAAAAAAAAGGGAGAATGTAACTAAAAATTAACAGACAGCCGTGTTAAATCGACGTAAGTTTAAGCAACACGGAAAAAAGGTGGTAAGAGAGATAAAAGAAGGAAGGGAGGGAAAAAGAAAGAAACTAAAGAAAAATTTTTTTTTAAATATTACAGACGCTGGACAAATTCAAAAACCTAATTTCCCCAAAACGTTGAAGTATTAGAAAAAGGCCTTTACTTAAAAAGGCATAATTATTAATAAAAGGGAATAAAAAGATATAGGATTTAAAATACAATTATTTTTAAAAAAATTAGGTCATTTGAAATAAAACTAAATAAAGACAACACTAGGTACAAAAAAAAAAAAATTAATTACAATTATTATATACATACCTATAGAAGTACACACATACATACATATATATACACACACAATTCTACGAATAAGAATACATATATACATACACATACACACACATACATTCAATTTATTACACACTTATATACATATACATGCGCATACACACATATATATGTGTGTACACACCTATATACAAGAAATTCATATACACACAATATACATGTGTACACATACATGCACACATATACACACACACACGCACACATATATATATATATATACATATTCCATATGCACTCACACACATACATATTAATGAATATTATGAAAAGGAGCATTTAAATAGCTAAAAAATTTTTTTCAAAATTACATATAGCCCACATACATAAATACATATATACATATATATACATATATATACAAATATGCACATCCACACACAAACATACACATATACATAAAAAAAAAAAAAATTAAAATTAAAATTAAAAATTTTTTTTAAAATATTAAAAAAATTATAGAAAAATTTAGAATTTAAAAATTAAAAATTAAAAGTTAAATTTTAAAATCCGCCCTATGGCGGCACTTGTTTATAAATTCCCTCCTAAAGTTCAAAAGTAAGTCCTGATGAGGATACTTCAAAATCAGAATCTTCTCCAATAAACACAGACGACACCTATCACGAAAACTTTTAAGAGTACAAGCTGAGCCTATTAATTTCCAGCTGATTATAGGGTCCTGCCCTTCCTCCTTCATTTCCCAGAACCTACGTGATAGTGCCGTCTGGAATCTCTGTTTAGGGTTCGAAAACGAGTACCTGTGATTATAAAGCCTCTGTTTGAAAGAGCCCGCGGACATGCCAATATATATATATATATATATATATATTTATATATATATATATATATATATATATATATATATATATAATAGCAGTATAGCCCGGTGTTGCGTTGCTCGGGTGTAATGAAAGCTTAAAAACTAATCCATTGTCCTGGAGCTCAGACTCAGCCTAAAGAATATTTGTGTGAAGTTTGGTGAGAATCGGATAAAAATTGTGGATTTGTATAAAGGACATACAGACAGATAAACAGACACACAAACACAAACATCTTACCTTTTATATATATATATTATCGATTTTCTGCATTATTGTTAGAACTGCAACCTTGAAACTTTCGAATATCGTTTCTTATGTCTTTGTCTATGAGTGTTTCAAATTTGATTAAAATCGGACCACTCCTTCTATAACCCGATTTTTTCGATTATTGATTTTCGATATTTATCGGGGGTACCTTGACACAAAACCTAGCTATGAACACTCTCAGTCGCTTATAGTACAACTGTGTAAATTTTTAAAAAAATCGGTTCAGCCGTTTCGGTGTCTATAGGTAACACACACACAGACACACACACAGACACACACACAGACAAAGTTCCATTTATAAATAAGTTTAGATTATATATATATATATATATATATATATATATATATATATATATATGTAATCAAAATAGATATATATATAAAATAGTTATATATATATGTATGTATCGGTGTGTGTGTGTGTGTGTGTGTGTGTGTGTGTGTGTGTGTGTGTGTGTGTGTGTGTGTGTGTGTGTGTGAATTAAAAAATATACACGTGTGAAATACACACGTGTATTAAATACAATTCAGGTGTTAATAAAATAGTACACAATACAGTATAGGGTTATTGATTATATATATATATATTAATATGAATATACATATTCTACGCAATCATCAGGTGGATGACGTCGGATAATAGTGAGCCAACTAACCTACCAAGGTTTCACCCAAGCGGATCGTCAGGGAAAGCTTTCCCTGACGATCCATTTAGGTGAAACATAGGTAGGTTTGTTGGCTCACTAGGTATACTTTATTTATTCTGCTCTACGTAATTATTGAGCACTATATTGTTAGTTGATAAACTCGTATCGGGTTTTTTTCTTTGGGCTACGTGCTGAGTCGGTCCGGATCCCTTTGACTGATCTTCATGTGTTTTATTTTTTTTTCATAACCATTTTTCTTTCCACGCAGATCCACAGAGGGTTTTTCGACACGAGTATCGTTTTTTTTTTTTTTTTTTTTTAATCATATCACTCCAAGCAAGGCGAAAACACCACTGATGTGCCGGGGGCTACATAAGAGTGAGAAGATTAGAAAAGAGAAAACCGGAAACAGCATCCTAAACAGGAAACACCTGTTCAATAGATGTGGGGGGAGTGTGAAGTTTGTCTTTATATATATATGTATGTATGTATAACGCTCTACATTTGTATCGAGCACTCTTTATAAAAGTAAATGCATGAACAAAAGGTTAAAAAACCTAGGAGTTCAACAACTTAGTTACAATACTATATATATATATATATATATAGCGGTGGTAAAATTCGGATTAAGGTTGGTAAATAATCCAGGAGGATCCTAGTAATATTATTAAAATATTAAAACTGATCCAATAGACAACTGAATGCAAACCAATTCAATTTACAGAGCAGATATTCATTTATTTATCTGTAAATTTAGATTCCCCACTAAGTTTTATCTGAATTTACACATAAGTAAATAATATATATATATATATATATATATATATATATATATATATATATATATATATATATACTTCTGGCCATAATTATTAGGCCACCCCAGTTTTTAAAAGAAATTATATATTTCATACTATTTTTAGTATTTATTACCAAGTGGATAATTCTAAATAAAAATAAAATGGTTCCTTTTTTATTATTACTTTGCAAAATTTTACAAGGCAAGGAAGCAAAGATGAACTCGTCCGAATCCCCCTAAATTTTCTTCATTCTTTCATTGATGAAACTGCAATGTAGGCAATTATTAAATATTTATAAGTTCATTTGATGCACATGTTATTCTGCAGTATTAACAAAAGAACCATTCTATTTTCATTTACAATTATTCACTTGGCAATAAATACTAAAAAACAGTATGAAATACATCATTTTTTATAACACTTGGGTTGCCTCATAATTATGGCCGATATATATATATATATATATATATATATATATATATATATATATATAATGAATTATTAAATGAGCATATACATACGAGGGTACACACATATATAACATTATTATTCAAGTGTTAATAAAACAGTGCTCATTCTAGTATGAAACGCTGCTTTACATATATATATATATATATATATATATATATATATATATATATATATATACTAATAAATACACACATGCACTACCGGCAATAATTATTAAAAACAAATTGTGTATTTCATACTATTTTTAATATTTATTGCCAGGTGGATAATTCTAAATGAAAATAGAACGGGTTTTTGTTATCATTACGTTGCAAAATGTTACAAGGCAAATAGCGACAATTTACCCTTCGCACACTGTATATATATATATACTACCGGCATTAATTATTAGGCCACCCCAGTTTTAAAAAAAAAATGTGTATTTCATACTATTTTTAGTAATTAGTGCCAAATTGGAGTAGATAGTTCTATCTATCGCCCAGTTCACACTCCACCCATGTCTATTGAACAGGTTAAGAGGCTCATCCCTTGTTCTCTGTTTAGGATGTGGTTTCCGGCTTTATCTTTTCCAATTTTTTCAACGTAACCCCCTGCACATCAGTGGCGTTACCGCCTTGTTCGGGGTGATACGATTAAAAAAAAAAGTGGACAATTCTAAATGAAAATACAATGGGTCTTTTGTTATTATTACTTTGCAAAATTTTACAAGGCAAATAACAACAATTTACCCATCGCACACTGTATATTTGCTATATATATACTACCGGCAATAACTATTAGGCCACCCCAGTTTTTTAAATGAACTATTTTTAGTATTTAATGTCAAGTGTATAATTCTAAATGAAAATAAAATGGTTCTTTTATTTTTTACTTTGCAAATTATTACAAGGCATCCAGGAAGCGTTTGCTTCGCCCAGCCAATAAGAAGAAGAGACTAGTATGGGGAAGAGAGCACAAAAACTGGACACCAGAACAGTTCATTTGATGCACACATTATTGTGCAGTCTTTGAAAAAAGAAAAAGAACTATTCTATTTTCATTTAAAATTATCCACTTGGTAATAAATACTAAAAATAGTATGAAATATCAGGTCGGTGCAAACGTTTTTGCCGATTTAAAATTTCACCTTGAAAATGATAAACTGTGTGTTTTTGAAAATCTTTATTCATAACAATAACGACCTTTGCTCTCTATAACTTGATTCCATCTGTCAACGATCTTATAAATGTCTCACTTGTAAAATTCTTTAAGTTTTAATGTGAAATATGAATCTAACTTACGTTCAATCTCCTCCGGTGATGTTAACCTAGGGCCATCTAAATGGCCCTGTAATCCTCGAAATAAGTGATAATCCGAAGGAGCTAGGTCAGGAGAATATACAGGGTGGAGCAACATGGCACTTTTCATCACCTGTGAAAAGCCTACCCAAAAATGGTGCCTGAAGGTGTCTTGAAAGCAAAGATTCGCAACAAGAAACACGTTGTCGAAGGTTCTCTTGAGAACATGGGTGAGAATATTGCAGAAAAAAATGAATGATGCTTTAATAATCTGAAAGAAAAAGTTATAAATTAATCCTGGTGATATGTTTAAGTAATAACAATAGGCATAAAATAAATTACAATGATTTAAAATGCCCCTTTTACAAACCGGCAAATTTTTTTGCATCGACCTGATACATCATTTCTTTAAAAAAACTAGGGTGACCTAATAATTATGACCGGTAGTGTAATTCTATATCGATGACACTACAAGATTCGCCATAATTAACTATATATTATTACTAGCAGTATAGGCCGGCGTTGCTCGGGTGCAATGGAAGTTTTAAAGCTAATCCATGGTCCTGGAGCTCAAACTCAGCCTAAAGAATATTTGTGTGAAGTTTGGTGAGAATCGGATAAAAGCTGTGGATTTGTATAAAGGACATACAGACAGATAAACAGACACACACACAAACATCTTGCCCTTTATGTATATATACATTATCGATTTTCTGCACTAGTGTAAGAACTGCAACTTTGAAACTTCTGAATATCGTTTCTTATGTCTTTGTCTATGAGTGTATCAAATTTGATTAAAATTGGACCACTCCTTCTATAACCCGATTTTTTCGATTATCGATTTTCGATATTTATCGGGGGTACCTTGACACAAAACTTAGCTAAGAACACTTGCAGACGCTTATAGTACAGCTGTATAAATTTTCAAGGAAATCGGTTCAGCCGTTTCGGAGTCTATAGGTAACACACACACACACACACACACAGTTCCATTTATAAATAAGTTTAGATGCCAACATAATAAATCTAACACAGAAAAAATAGGCAACTGTAATATAGAAACTAACAAAAGGTACGCTAAATATTATGTTTATTAAAGCTCCGTGTCCTCTTTATGGAGCTCTGTGCACTTTGCTAATCTTCAGGAAGTGAGCTGCATACTTTGATGAACAGTTCCAACGGAGCTTGAGCAATGGCAGCTAGGATTTGTTCCTTAAGTTCAGCGATGGTACTGGGCTTTTTTCTGAGTTGACTTAGTCTTCGAAACGATCCACAGAAAAAAAAATCGGAGGGAGCCAAGTCTGGCGAACGAACCAGAACCATTCCAAAACCGCAATATTTTGCTCTTTTGTTAATCGTGAGGACATAATATTCATCTGAAATAGAAATGGAGATGAAATAAAATTTATATTAAAATATCAGTCTAACCCGGCGTTGCTCGGGTGTAATGGAAGCTTTAAAACTAATCCATGGTCCTGGAGCTCAGACTCTTTGGACGTTGGCACGAAAGAATAAAAACAATAGTTGTTTCCAGTTAAAGGAAAACCGTAGACTGAAAGAAAAATCAATGGATGTAAATCAAATTTTGATTTCCTGGTATCGATATCAAATAAGTTTTTTTCGTCGTAAACTGAATTTTGAAGGCTAAATAAGTCCTCTGAGTAAATGGTATCATGGCTGAGACTAAGAACTACAATTATACCTACTTAGAGCCAAACCCGAGGCAAAAACTAAAATAAAAGGGCTGAAAAAAATAGACATACAGGCAGATAAACAGACACACACGCAAACATCTTGCCTTTTAAATATATATATTATCGATTTTCTGCACTAGTGTAAGAACTGCAACCTTGAAACTTCTGAATATCGTTTCTTATGTCTTTGTCTATGAGTGTATCAAATTTGATTAAAATCGGACCATTCCTTCTATAACCCGATGTTTTCGATTATCGATTTTCGATATTTATCGGGGGTACCTTGACACAAAACTTAGCTAAGAACACCCGCAGACGCTTATAATACGACTGTGTAAATTTTCAAGAAAATCGGTTCAGCCGTTTCGGAGTCTATAGGTAACGGACACACACAGACACAGACACACACACACACAGAGTCAAAGTTCCATTTATAAATAAGATTAGATTTAGATGTATACCAAATAAAAATATACGATTTCAGCTTTCGAATGACACATGAAATGGAAGAAAGTATCAGAAATGTAACAAACAAAAGAAAATATATAATTACTGATGTATTCATATAGATAGGTGTGAGTTTGTGAATATGTCAGCTCTATCACTGATACTGAGCACTTTCAAATAAGTACCACGCATATATAATATATAGATAATCTATATATATAAAAATCAATCTGTGAGTCTGTGTGTGACTGCTCCCTATGCACGCCTACATTTTTTAAGCTACGCCATTCAAACTTTCTAGGGACACATATGTACAGGGATGCCAGGTCGACACATACTTTTTGAGTTTATCTACATATATATAAAAGGCAATCTGTGAGTCTGTGTGTGACTGTTCCCTATGCACGCCTACATTTTTTTAAGCTACGTCATTCAAACTTTCTAGGGACACATATCTACAGGGAAGCCAGGTTGACACATACTTTTTGAGTTTAAGTTCAGCAATTTTTCCTTTCGCAATTTTTGGTCAATGGATGCCATTGTTTACATTTGCTCCGTAAAACATTTAAGATCTAAGATGGTTGCTGAATTACGTCACAGAAATCAAATCGCACTTGTCAAACGCGACTAAAATATTTTTTTATTAAAAAAAAAAAAAGCCTTTATATTTAATTTTTATTATGACGTTTTTAAAATTCATTTGGTCAACAAAAAATGTGAATATTTTCCCCCGTAATTTTGAAACGAAAGAAATATTTAAAAAAAAAAAAGTGTTTTTTCAAACACAAACAAAATATGTAAAATAAAAAGTGGCATCTTCTCCTGCTACTGACATGTTTTGAGTTGCACGGGCAACGCCGGGCTATCTTGCTAGTATAATATTTATAACAAATTGCATATGCATGTTGATATTTATAATTATATACATACACTTTTCACATAAATACTTCTGTATAGTTATTAATGTGTATATATATATATATATATATATAGAGAGAGAGAGAGAGAGAGAGAGAGAGAGAGAGAAAAGAGAGAGACTGAGACAGAAAGAGAGAGAGAAGGCAAAAGAAGTGTTAGTAAGTGTTAGTGTGTTGTATTCATATATTTGTAACTGGCCGAAAATAAATACATTTTAAGATACGACTGAAATGAAAATACATTTTGTTTACAATAGAACTTCTGTAAATATTTTATCACTCGCAGTCAGGATGAAATATATCTCCATTGTTTGTCTTGTACACTTTTTTCATTCGGCCAATTCTCAAACAGGATCTTAAAAGTACACCAATTAATTTCACCTCATTTACTACTGACTGACATGTTTTAGGCAGCAGTTTTAATGGCATTACGGATATTTAAAAGTTTTCTAACATGATCTTATTTTTCATTATTATGTGCCGTGACCCCTCAGAACGTAGGCCCTCTACATCTCACCATACATTGTCGTTTCTTTTCTCTTAGGATTTCTCCCAAACTTTGCTCTGCAATTTACTTGCTCAAGCCCATCAAGTATGTCAGGCGTTGATTTTCCCCTATCTCACTTTCCCGCTATCCATCTTGTGAGTATCAGATTCTCTAAGCTCTCTTTCCTCATTATATGTCTCTTGTAGCTCTTAAAAGCTTTTCTCTTTGTATTCCTCCCAAAACCTATCTCTGCCATTCACTTGCTAAAACCCATGAAGTATGTCACACATTGATTTCCCCTATCTCACTTTCCTTCTATCTTGTGAGTATCAGATTCTCTAAGTTCTCTTTCCTCATTATATGTCCCTTGTAGATATTAACAGCTTTTCTTTTCTTTGTATTCCTCCCTTAAAAGCCTATCTCTGCCATTCACTTTTCCAGCTTAAAACCCATGAAGTATGTCACACCCATTGATTTCCCCTATCTCCACTTTTCCTTCTATCTTGTGAGGTATCAGATTCTCTAAGTTCTCTTTCCTCATTATATGTCTCTTACATGGCTCTTTAAAAGCTTTTCTCTTTGTATTTCACTCCCTAAAACCTATCTCACCATTGCCACTTCACTTGCTAAAACCCATGAAGTATGTCACCACATTGATTTCCCCCTCATCTCACTTTGCCTTCTATCTTGTGAAGTATCAGATTCTCTCAAGTTCTCTTTCCTTGCAACATATGTCTCTTGCTACAGCTCTTAAAAGCTTTTCTCTTTGTATTCCTCCAAAACCTATCTCTGCCATTCACTTGCTAAAACCCATGAAGTATGTCTACACATTGATTTTCCCCTATCTCACTTTCCTTCTATCTTGTGAGGTTATCAGATTCTCCTAAGTTTCCTACTTTACCTCATTATATGTCCTCTTGTAGACTCTTAAAAGCTTTTCTCTTTGTATTCCTCCCAAAAGCCTATCTCTGCCATTCACTTGCTAAAACCCATGAAGTATGTCACACATTGACCAGTTTCCCCTATCTCCTTTCCTTCTATCTTGTGAGTATAGATTCTCTAAGTTCTCTTTCCTCATTATATGTCTCTTGTAGCTCTTAAAAGCTTTTTCTCTTTGTATTCCTCCCAAAACCTATCTCTGCCATTCACTTGCTAAAACCCATGAAGTATGTCCTGCATTGATTTCCCCTATCTCACTTTCCTTCACTATCTTGTGAGTATCAGATTCTCTAAGTTCTCTTTCCTCATTATATGTCCCTTGTAGATACTTAACAGCTTTTCCTACTTTGTATTCCTCCCAAAACCTATCTCTGCCATTCACTTGCTAAAACCCATGTGAAGTATGTCACACATTGATTTCCCCTATCTCACTTTCCTTCTATCTTGTGAGTATCAGATTCTCTAAGTTCTCTTTCCTCATTATATGTCCCTTGTGAATATTAACAGCTTTTCTCTTTGTATTCCTCCCAAAACCTATCTCTGCCATTCACTTGCTAAAACCCATGAAGTATGTCACACATTGATTTCCCCTATCTCACTTTCCTTCTATCTTGTGAGTATCAGATTCTCTAAGTTCTCTTTCCTCATTATATGTCTCTTGTAGCTCTTAAAATTTTCTCTCTTTGTATTCCTCCCCAAAACCTATCTCTGCCATTCACTTGCTAAAACCCATGAAGTATGTCACACATTGATTTCCCCTATCTCACTTTCCTTCTATCTTGTGAGTATCAGATTCTCTAAGTTCTCTTTCCTCATTATATGTCCCTTGTAGATCTTAACAGCTTTTCTCTTTGTATTCCTCCCAAAACCTATCTCTGCCATTCACTTGCTAAAACCCATGAAGTATGTCACACATTGATTTCCCCTATCTCACTTTCCTTCTATCTTGTGAGTATCAGATTCTCTAAGTTCTCTTTCCTCATTATATGTCCCTTGTAGATATTAACAGCTTTTATCTTTGTATTTCTCTCAAAACCCATCTCTGCCATCCACTTGCTGAAACCCATCAAGTATGTCACACGTTGATTTTTGTTATCTCACTTTCCCACTATCCGCCCTTTGAGTATCAGAACCTCTAAAACATTCTTCCTCATTACGTGTCCCAGAAACTGAGATCGTACGTCGTATCGGCATGGCACAGGACGCATCCCAAAAGCTTAGCAGAATATTGAGAAACAAAAAAATTGTTAGAACGAGAGAAAAGTGTACTTAACTATTACGTGATATCTGTCCTCCTATATGGCAACGGATGCTGGACAATCTCTTCAAAGATGAAGAAGAGACTCGAAGCAACAGAAATGTGGTTCTACAGAAGGATGATGAGGATCCCATGGACCAAACATGTGAGTAACGACGAGGTTTGGGAGAGGCTAGAAACAAAATGGAAACTCATACGTACGCCAAATTAATGGTAAATTCTTTCTTATTATGATAAAGGCTACGACCTCATATCATTTATAAATATAGTACGCAGCGGATTCGTATATCATTTAGTGATTCACTCGAGTACGTATGCACGGTGTCCGTATAGAATATATGCGTCTATATGGCGTCACTGTCCAACTGCCTTTACAGGACCTGTACGCGGCGGCTTTGTGCATTATTCAGTGTCTCACTCGAGTACAGAACGTGTGTGCATATATTATGCTTACCACGTGAACTACAATAAAATATATAAAAGAGATAAGTTCAACAGACCTCAAGTGGAATGACTATATAGAATCCATAGCTAAATCCGCTGCTAAGAAACTCGGTTCGTTGTGCAGGACCAGGAAGTTTTTCCCGTCTGAAACAATCCTGCATATATATAAATCTACCATCCGCTTGTGCACTGAATACTGCTGCAATATCTGGTCGGGTGCTCTTGCTATCCACCCAGGGCTCCTTGATAGAGTCCAACGGAAAGTCTGTAATGTGATCGATCCCGACTTGGCAGCGTAGATGCAGTCACTTTCTCACCGGCGCAATGTCACTTCCCTGTGCCTCTTATACAAATACTTTCACGGCTTCTGCTCCGATGAACTTAGCTCACTGGTGCCCCCTATATATGAATTTACTCAAGCCACAAGATTAGCAACTAGGTCCCACCCTTTTATTGTGAAACCAATAAAATGTGAACGCAAATTCTACTTCATCAGCTTCTTTTCTCGCACTTCCCGCCTGTGGAGTTCGCTTCCATTTACTGGCTTCTCCGACAGCTATAATCTCCAAGAATTTAAATGTAAAGTCAATTGTCATTTCCTATTAATCTAACCTGCATCCTCTCTCTCTCAGGCTCCTTTCTCCGTCCACTTCACTCCCATCAGTATTCTCATCCTTCTCTTACCCACTTCCTGACACCCCCTATAACCTGTCACTCATTCTCATAACTTTGCTCCTATGTTACCCCCTGCAAAACAGGGCAGTAAAATGCCTTGCTTGAGGCAATATGATTACATAAAAAAATATATTATTAATGTTATATTATAATATTTATGCAGTGTTTCCCTGAGGCATGAAAACTACTTTAAGGTTTCCACAAGCTAAAAAATTAATTACCTTTTTTTTTTTTTTTGTATATTGCCATGTGTATGCATTTATTAAATTGTCTCATATATATTGTGATTATGTTGCTTCGTGTTTTTATTAATTACACCGTATTGTGCAATATTTACCGGAAACCACATCCTGAACAGGGAACAAGGAATGAGCCTCTTCACCTGTACAATAGACGTGGGTGGAGTGTGAAGCGGGCGATAGTTTAGTCTATCAACTCCAATTGAAAAAAAAAAATGAAGAAAAAAAAAAGAAAAGTGAAAAGATTGGAAAAGAGAAATCCGGAAACCACATCCTGAACAGGGAACAAGGGATGAGCCTCTACACCTGTACAATAGACATGGGTGGAGTTTGAACCGGACGATAGTTTAGTCTATCTACTCCAACTGAAAAAAAAATGAAAAAGAAAAAAAAAAGAAGAAAAGTAAAAAGATTGGAAAAGAGAAAGCCGGAAACCACATCCTGAACAGGGAACAAGGGATGAGCCTCTACACCTGTACAATAGACGTGGGTGGAGTGTAGAAAAGATACATTGTATTTACCTTTAATTTTTCTGATTGAATTGTTTACCTATATTGCATATGATCCATTCAGTCATTTAAATGCCATACGAGATAAACGCTTGGGCGATTATGTCTTGAAAGAGACATGACTGACTGGCCAGAAGATTTCCCCACAATCAGTAATTTTGCCATTACTTTTTTGCGGTAGACTGGTATAATCTCTATATATAAAAGGCAATCTGTGAGTCTGTGTGTGACTGTTCCCTATGCACGCCTACGTTTTTTAAGCTACGCCATTCAAACTTTCTAGGGACACATATCTACAGGGAAGCCGGGTCGATACATACTTTTTGAGTTTATCTACACATATATATAAAAGGCAATCTGTGAGTCTGTGTGTGACTGTTCCCTATGCACGCCTACATTTTTTAAGCTACGCCATTCAAACTTTCTAGGGACACATATCTACAGGGAAGCCGGGTCGATACATACTTTTTGAGTTTATCTACATATATATAAAAGGCAATCTGTGAGTCTGTGTGTGACTGTTCAATATGCACGCCTACATGTTTTAAGCTACGCCATTCAAACTTTCTAGGGACACATATCTACAGGGATGCCAGGTCGATACATACTTTTTGAGTTTATCTATATATATATATATATAAGGCAATCTGTGAGCCTGTGTGTGACTGTTCCCTATGCACGCCTACATTTTTTAAGCTACGTCATTCAAACTTTCTAGGGACACATATCTACAGGGAAGCCGGGTCGATACATACTTTTTGAGTTTATCTACATATATATAAAAGGCAATCTGTGAGCCTGTGTGTGACTGTTCAATATGCACGCCTACATGTTTTAAGCTACGCCATTCAAACTTTCTAGGGACACATATCTACAGGGATGCCAGGTCGATACATACTTTTTGAGTTTATCTATATATATATTAAAGGCAATCTGTGAGCCTGTGTGTGACTGTTCCCTATGCACGCCTACATTTTTTAAGCTACGTCATTCAAATTTTCTAGGGACACATATCTACAGAAAAGCCAGGTCGACACAAACTTTTTGATTTTAAGTTCAGCAATTCTTACCTTTCGCACATTTTGGCCAACGGAGCCGATTGTTTACATTTGTTCCGTAAAAAATCTAAGATCTAAGATGGTTGCTAGATTACGTCACAGAAATCAAATCACACGTGTCAAACGCGACAAAAAGAAAAATTAGCCTTTATATTTGATTTTTATTCTGACGTTTTAAAAATTCATTTGATCAACAAAAAATTGTGAAAGTTTTTCCCCGTAATTTTGAAACAAAATAAATATTTAAAAAATAAAGGGGTTTTTTCAAACAAAAACAAAACATTTCGTTTTAGGACCCGGAGGCTAATAGCCCCTCAAATTTTTCAAAAATAGTCTTATTTCCGTGCAAATATATATGCTGAACTCAAATCAGCAATTAAATATTGAAGAAACTGACTTTTTTGATGTTAATAACGAGAAATAAATCAGACTTCTCACTCTTTTTGTCAGCCATTACCGGCTTAGTTAGTCATTCGCTGCAGAACGATTTTAGGCGTAGGAAAAAAAATGGGCCTATTTCCTTCCTTTACAGAAAAGTCCTTGCAGAAATTAGTACGCGACTTTTTCGGTACTTAATTTCAGAAGAAAGTTATTGACATTGAAACAAGTGAAAAAACAAGAGTTATTTGCATGTATAAAAAGTTATTTGTGTGTGTTTGAGTATATAAGGGATATTAGCCTTCGGGTCCTAAAACGAAAATTTACCATGTCTACATTTTTAAATATTCTTCGAAAATTTCTGAAATTCATTTAGTCAACTAAAAATGTAAATATTTTCCCCTGTAATTTTCAAACAATAACAAACGCAATATTGTTTACAATGTCGCACAAAACATCAAATCACGTTTACGCAAAACAAAAAAAAATAGTTTTTTTAATGGAATTTTTTAACAATTTTTAAACAACAATTTTTTATATAATTATTTTTTATATAACTGAGATTTAAAGTGAGGAGTCGACTGCAAGTGCTTGGAAATCGCAACACGCTGCATTAATCATCTAATTAAAAATGTTCTGACTTGCACGGGCAACGCCGGGTTATGATGCTAGTTATTGTATAAACACACGATTAAAACGTTTCATTAGTTCAAAATTTTTTCACAAAATAATAATTAATGAATCCAAAATACCAGTAGATATTATTAAATAAGTTATAGATAGTTCCTTCTATTCTTAACAATATAATAGTTTTCTTTCTTACTATCATTATTTATAATTTAGAGTTGCTTATTAATATCATTCTTTCTTTCGCATTATTATTATTATTATTATTATTATTATTATTATTGTGTTGTCATTTCTCATCATATTTCGATTTCTACTATGGTCGCACTACCAACCTAGTCTGCGGGAAGACCTAAGGCGGGTCGTGGTGTGTTGTTATGGCTCCATTTCATGTTTTTTCTATCTCCCCTATCATCCCTAGCATTACATAGACAAAGTTCTCCTTAGTGTATGGGCTGTACTTAATAAGACAATCTTTTGTATATCTCTTAAGCTGGGGTTTCCAGGGATTCTTTCAAAGTGTTGTTTTGTTCCATTTTTTATCATTCCAAGTGCACCTACTATCACTGGCACAACTCTTGTTTTCAATTTCCACATTTTTTCTATTTCAATTTCCAGGTCTTTATATTTTGACAGTTTTTCGAATTCCTTGGTTGCTATGTTACAATCCGCTGGACAAGCCATATCAATTAATTGACAAGTTTTCTCCTTCTGGTTTTTAACAATAATGTCTGGCCTGTTTGCTTCAATTTTTCTGTCTGTGTAGATGGTGTAATCCCATAGAATGGTTACATCTTCTATTTCTGTAACCGGTGCTGGGTGATGTTCATACCAGTGTTTGCCTACAGCTTTTCCATAATGTTTGCATATTGCCCAATGTAAATATTGCCCAACTCTATCGTGGCGATTTTTATATTCATTTGGGGCAAGCACAGAACAGCCTGAGATTAGGTGGTCTATTGTTTCTTGGTGTTTATCACAAAACCTGCATTTTGGATCCATATTATTATGCATAATATTTGCCTGAAAGTTTCTCGTGAAAAGACTTTGGTCTTGTGCTGCAAGAATAAAGCCTTCAGTTTCAGACTTTAATCCAGATGCACGTAACCATCGATGAGTATTAACTTTGTCAACATTGGATTTATTGGCACGTACTGGATATTGGCCATGCAGAGGTTTGTCTTGCCAACGCTGTTTCATCTTTTCAAGAGCTTTATCTTTGGCTTTCATTTTCATATTTTTTGCCGCAATAGTTGGTTCTTGGCTTCTGTTTTGCTTTTCTACAGAATCTACTAACTGTAAATCTTGTTTGTATTTACTGCCTTCTTTTATTATTGAATATTTTTTCTTTCTTTCTTCATGTTGCCTTACTAATTGTATCATCCAATCCTTTGTTGTTTCTATGTATGTTAGTAAGCCAATAGTTGTTGTCTTGTATGACAATTCCATCTGAATAAGACCCCTTCCACCTTCTTTACGGGGTATGTATAGACGGTCTACATCAGCCTTTGGATGATGCATCTTATGCTTAGAAAGAAGCTTTCTTGTTTTAGCATCCATTCGCCTGACGTCGTTTAGAGTCCAGTTTAAGATGTTGAAGCTATATTGGACAACTGGGATTGCAAGGCTATTAATGGCCATAACGCTGTTCTGTGAATTTAATTCAGTTTTTAATATCATTCGTAGCCTTCTATAGTACTCTTTACGCACTATTTCTTTCATTTTTTTATGGTGAATGTTTTCGCTCTCATTTACACCTAGGTATTTATAAGCTTCTTCTGGTTTCAATTCTTTTATTGTTACAGCAGGGTCTAGGCTAATTGAGGATGTTTCTTGTATTGATCCACGTAAAACTGTAGCTTTAGCACATTTATTCAAATTAAATTTCATTCCAATGTCTTCGCTGAAGCATTTTACAGTTTGCAGAAGACCTTCCAGCTCATTATCATTCTTAGCATATAACTTTAAGTCATCCATGTAAAATAGATGGCTTATTTTCTTTTGGCCTATTTTATAACCACATTCTGTCTTATTAAGTTGACTGGTTAGTGCTATTAATGATATGCAGAATAGTAAGGGAGATAAAGAATCACCTTGAAATATACCTCTTTTGATGTTTATTTCATCAGACTTATAGGTTCCATTTATATGATTGAGGTAAAGGGTTGTTTTCCATATTGACATGCACTGTTTGATGAAATTGATGACAGGCGATATCTTGTATATATTTAAAGTCTTTAAAATCCAGTCATGTGGCACACTATCGAATGCCTTTCGGTAGTCTATCCAGGCAGTACTAAGATTTTTCTTTGTACTGTAGCAGTTTTCCAGGATCATTTTGTTAATTAGCAATTGGTTTTTACAACCATAACAGCCACGTTTGCACCATTTTTGTTCAAGCGGTATCATGTCATTTCTTTCTAAGAATAAATATGTCTGTTTTGTTAAAATAGATGTTAATAGTTTATATGTTGTCGGAAGACATGTAATTGGTCTGTAGTTTTTCGGGTTGTTTGTGTCACCATTCTTGGGTAGAAGAAATGTAATTCCTTTGGTCATCCATGCAGGAATTTTAGTGGGATCGTCAACCATTTCTTGAAGTTCTTTGGCTAGTTTTTTTATGTGCTGCATTTAAATAATATAGCCAAAAGTTAGGAATTTTATCTATACCTGGGAATTTCCAATTGTGTGCTTTTTTTAGTGCAAATTTAACATCATCTTCTGTAATTCCAGACCATGTCTGTTCGGGTTTATTTTTCATTCGTTCTATCTCCTGCGTAATCCAGTGTACTAAGTTCTTTAGGGCAAGCCCATATCTTTTCCTAGAACTGTGTGACTTCTTCCATTCTGGGGGGTACTGTCACTTCAATTCTTTTTTTACCTATTTCCCTGTAAAATCTCTTTGTATCAGTCTGAAAGATCTTGTTTTGTCTGTAAAATCTTGCTCTTTTTTCATAGCGTCTTATTCTTTGAGCCTTCAGTTGGATTTTTTGCTTTATTTTTTCTTTATTTGATAAGACGTCATTTTCATTCCTGATGTTATATTTTTTTTCGGCTCTTCTTCTTTTCCTAGTTCTTACATTTATTCCTCTACTCAGTTCATCCAGTACTGACAGTTCACTTCTTAGTTGTTCGATTTCTTTTTCAATTTTTCTTTTCCAAGGTGGATCTTCACGTCTGCGAGACTGCCTTGTTTTTATTTTGATGTTTAATTTTTTTGTTGCTGCTGTTGCTGATGCATATATTATTTCGTTAAGATTTGTATGAGGGTCTTCATCCAGTATTGATTTCAGTGCTGCATTGTACAGTTTAATAGTTTGGAGGTTTTGTTTTGTTGGTTGGAATTTTGGGAGCTGTTCACGTTCCTCCATTGTAATATTTTGTATTTGATTTAGATGGTTTTTTATTTCTATCTTGGCTTCCTGTATATTGTTCTTATTTTCCGTCAAATTATTATTATTATTATTATTATTATTATTATTATTATTAATTTTAGATGGTTTTTTATTTCTATCTTGGCTTCCTGTATATTGTTCTTATTTTCCGTCAAATAATAATAATAATAATAATAATAATAATTATTATTATTATTATTATTATTATTATTATTATTATTATTATTAATTTTAGATGGTTTTTTATTTCTATCTTGGCTTCCTGTATATTGTTCTTATTTTCCGTCAATTATTATTATTATTATTATTATTATTATTATTATTATTATTATTATTATTATTATTATTATTAATTTTACATTTTATTTATTAGTGTATTATTTCATTGAAAAATTCTTACCGTTAGTATTTTTCTGATAATTTATATATATGTTTCTTGTTTATATATTATTACTTAATTATGTTATTATTACTTAATTATGTAATTATTACTTAATTATGTTATTATAATAGTTTTAATGCATAGTTATTTTTTTTATTTCATTGAAAGACACTAACCGTTAACGTTATTTGTAATTTATTATTTTATTAAAAGATTCTAACTGTTAACATTATTTTCACTAGAATTAAAACGGAAATATTTTTTCGTATATGATTCATACATGATTCTCACGTTATTTAGAATGAAAATCGTCCCATCATTTGATTTCTCTCAACGCATACATTCATAACTGTTTTCTTTTATTTTATTTGAAAAGAACGCGTTGACACATACAGTTAAACAAACACAAGTTTTATCGTCTGTATTTAATAGTCACCCGTTGCTTTATCACACGTGACACATATCTGATCTTTGAAACTATACCTCATTTTAAGAATACTGTCTCTCGGATTTTTAAATCATTCGTCCTTATTAAACTCTGAAGAAGTTTGTTATAAGTGAAACATGTTAGATTAAAAACACCTTTTTCCACTTTATTTTATTCATAATTAGGTTAAAATGAATTTAGTATTTTATATGATTACTGTCTTACGAAAACTGAGATATAGTAGAATAGCCGACCCCCTTATAAATTTTAGTGTGGAAGACGAGATCTTTGCACGGACCCTGTACTTTACCTCTTTTTCGCTAAGCAAAATTATTCGGTTAAGACATGAGTAATTTTCTGATTTTTTTTTGCGGGGGGATCTAAGCTCTTCTTACAGTTGAAATATGGAAAAAAATTAACTTGGGTTTATCAGATATACGAAAACATTGATGCTTTTTTAGCGTTTTTTTTAAGTGAAATTCACTTAAAAGAAGTCTCGAGAGCCACACTTTTTTATAACCATATAGGCCCAATCAAGGTAGTTTACTGCCACTAGCTTACATAGGAGCTTACATATGAGAAAATTTATGAGATGGAGTGACAGGTTATAGGGGGTGTCAGGAAGTGGGCAAGAGAAGGATGAGAATACTGATGAGAATAGAGTGGTCGGGGAAAGGAGCATGAGAGAGAGGATGCAGGTTAGTGAGATAAGAGATGACTATTGACTTTACATTAAAATTCTTGGAGATTTTAGCTGTCGGGAAAGCAAGTAAAGAGAAGGGAATTCCACAGATGGGAAGTGCGAGAAAAGAAGCTGATGGAGTAGAATTTGCGTTCACAATTTATCGGTTTCACAGTAAAAGGGTGGGACCTAGTTGCTAATCTTGTGACTCGAGTAAATTCATATATAGGAGGCACCAGTAAGCTAAGTTTATCGGAGCAGAAGAGGTGAAAGTATTTGTAGAAGAGACACAGGGAAGCCACATTGCGCCGGTGAGAAAGTGACTGTATCTACGCTGCCAAGTCGGGATCGATCACATACAGACTCTCCGTTGGACTCTATCAAGGCGCCCTGGGTGGATAGCAAGAGCACCCGACCAGATATGGCAGCAGTATTCAATGCACGGGCGGATGGTAGATTTGTATATGTGCAGGATTGTTTCAGACGGGAAAAACTTCCTGGACCTGCATAGTGAACTGACTTTCTTAGCAGGGGATTTAGCTATGGATTCTATATAGTCATTCTACATGAGGTCTGTTGCGAGAGTTCACCCGAGGAAAGAGTGCTAAAACTCTTATGCAATATCAATCCTACGATATGAAAGGGAATGGCGGTGAAAATGAAGAACACATGTTGTTCTACAGGAGGATGCTGAGAATACAAAGGACGGGGCATACGAACAACAGGGACGTTTTACAAAAATGTGAATCAAAACGGACGCTCACATCGAATCAGAAAGAAACACTTGAAATTCTTGCGACGCATAGTGAAGAATACAGGGTTGGCGCATTTAACATTGACAGAAATTACGGAAGTCATGAAAAACACTACCTGTGTAGATAGGTGACATAACAGGTATTTAAAGAAATAGAAAAACCAAAAACATTACTTAGAGCTTGTTATAACTCGTTTTCTATCAGTTAGAATATAAAATCATGCTTCGGCACTCGCCGTGACGTCTGTGGGTAATAGTCTGAAGACTGACTCAGACGGTTTTAACTTACTTGACGTTATTTATTATAGCCTCTAGACTAGTTCATTAGTGTCAACAGAGATGTGTCATTTACTCCACAATAAAGCTAAAAAAGAAAGGAAGCTGAAGAGAACCATCAACACCTACCTAACAAGCTTTTATAAATAGATTGCGGAACAGGTATTGGGAGAGGTAGTAAGGGCATAGATATTATTTCAAGCTATAATGGAAAGAAAGTTGTGGAGATTCGTGATCGCTCTTATAGTCCGTTTCCCACTCCTACCCGGTTTTTCGCACAAGAGTAAATGTTTATTTTATTATTTTCTGTTTTGGATTTTATTTCCGTTACCTTTTGAAGTGTTTTATTTCCCTTTCACTTCTAGTAGCCATTGATCCTGAGTGCTGTTACCGTCTTTGTTTGGAGTGAATTGATTTTTGTTTTAATCATTTCACCCCAAGCAAGGCATTCCACTGCCACTATTGCGCATGGGGCTACATAGGGGAAGCTAAAGAGAGAGAGTGGTTAGATATAGGAAATATCAAAAGGAGGGTGATAGATGGGTAAGGATACGGAGGCTGGGTAGATGGGAAGAGTGTTTGAAAGAATGGAGGCGAGTTAGTGAGTTAGGAGGTGTCTATTGACCTTACATTTAAACTCCTGGAGATTGTAGCCGTCAGGGAAGCAATCATGTAGCAGGAAATTCCACAGTCGTTATTGTAACAAAGTTGTGGAACACGTAGTTTTTGTTTCCTGCTGTTCATGCATTTACTTTTATAAAGAGTGCTCGATACAACGTAGAGCGTTATGAGCGTTAATATATATATATATATATATATATATATATATATATATATATATATATATATATATTTGGTCAACAGTACGGTGATCCTTACTCATACACACAGTAAGAGGAACCTGCAGATATTGGAGGCCATATACATCAAATCAAAACAACCAACACTCAATAAAATCAACTTTAAAACAGGAAATAACATATTACATTGCATTTGACTACATGGTTTTGTTGTCATTTCGCGCTATCCCGCGGTGTGACGTCATAAAACCGCATCGCAAACTTAAGAACTGCGTTTATTATTTTTGGTAACTATTGCCGTTGCCATTCGGAGTTTTATGTCAACACAAAATAAAATCGTCGGTGATGGTGGATTTTATAATATTTCAGTTTGAACGACCTCTCTGAAGATGGCTCATGTGAGCCGAAAGCTTAGAAGAAAACTAATAAATAATTATCCAAATGTTGGAGAATTTTTGTCTTTATTTTCAACTGAAATTAAAGCAAAAATACGACGTTTAGAACGGCTCATGATTAAACATAATAGACATTCATTGTCTCTTATATTTAACAACATATGTTTAGAAAATATATATATATATATATATATATATATATATATATATATATATTTAAACCTAAAAGGATGATCAAATAGGTAAATCCCAAAAATCCGATCCTAATTAATATCAATCTGATTAATATTAAAATTTTTCAAGGCGGTTAGCTCGATGCAAATATTATATTCTATTTACAGAGCCAAATATAAAAAATAAAACAAAAATTTCGATATTTAAATCCGTTGAATAGCCATTTCTACGAGGAAATCCTCTCTTCGCCGTTGCTGAAGGAGAGAGGATTTCCTCGTAGAAATGGCTATTCAACAGTTTTAAATATCGAAATTTTTGTTTTATTTTATTTATATATATATATATATATATATATAATCATTTCGCTATATATATATAATCATTTCGCTATATATATATATATATATATAGTGAATTGATTATATATATATATAGTGAAATGATTATATTTATATATATATATATAGTGAAATGATTATATTTATACATATATATATATATAGTGAATTGATTTTATATATATATATATAATCAATTCACTATATATATATATATATAATCATTTCACTATATATATATATAATCAATTCACTATATATATATATAATCATTTCACTATATATATATAATCAATTCACTATATATATATATAGACACCACATGGTAGAAACCTAGGTCGCGTAATAACTCGTTTTACAAATGAAAAATATTCGAAAGTTCTACAATATAACTGTATTGAATATTTTTTAATACAAATGTGAACTGGTCTAATTTTATTATGAGCAAAAACTAAGTAATTAAAAAATCAATATATACATTCTTCGACAAACATCAGCAAATCTATATGTACTTTTCTTTTCAGCAAATGTTTTCTACAGCATCTTGTCCCAGTTCAAAACTTGCACAAAAGAAAATTTTCTTCGTAAACAAGACACTAAGGTGGGAAAAAATACCCGAAGCAAAATATGTATATATTTCTGCTAATCTTGTAAGATACTACCTTGTCTTATCACCATTTTTTTCTTCCTATCATACCCTCGACCCAAACGCCTCCCTAACAACCTTATCCCTCTCTCTTTTCTTCCCATCCCCAATTACATTCGTAGATATTTACAAATCGGGGTTCAAGACAATAGAAATGGAGAAAAAAGTATGGGGCCTACTGCCGTTGATGAAGAAGAAAAAATGTATGTAGCAGACGAACTTATCGCCATGTCAGATAGTTTGTTTTATGATCAAGAATGGCTTTCGATAAATAAGGAATGTAGACGATTGTCTCCTGTTTTCTGGACATTTTTTTTTCAGCAATTAATTGTTTTTAGCTTTGTCTTTGCCGTACGTGTTTTTCTTTCGCTTTTTTTTTTATTTTTTACTTTAAAAAATAATTATTGTTTGGATCTAAAATATTCACCAACATAACCGGCTGACTATTGTATCGGCATACTAGTCTTCGCAAACACGCATGCGCAGAATTTAAAATAAACCAAAAAGGTACACATAAACAGAACTGAAGTAGATAGAAAAAGACATGGAGTCAAAGACGGGGAAGAAAGAAGAGGGCCATAATGAAAAATATATTTTGCGGAAATTAATAAAATGGACGAAGTGTTTCTTTCGAAATATATTTGCTGAGTATTGTAAAGTTCGGGAATGGGAATCTGTTTATGTACAAATGTTGGGCTGTGTTCGTTCGACTTTTCTGAGCAGAACCAGGCTCCCGCGTAATGTGTTATGGCGTCTACATCCGGTGGTACTGATATTGTTTATGGACTTTGTATGCGATGTGTCATTGTTTGGAAAAGCGAACGGCTTGGATTTCATTCTGCCGGCGTTGGGGTGGAGGTAGCCTAGAAATTCCAATACACACTCAGGGAAATTAATACATACAGACACGCGTGATTGCAAATAACATATCTATAGCCACAGATAAGACTTAACAATTTTGCAGATATACATGGTGTGATGGATAAACTGTCGTCTGAATCGTGTGTGTAAAAAAAAAAAAAAAAAAGAAAAATGACACTGACATCTCATTTACCAAAATGACACAAAAAATATCTTGAAATACTAAATGGAAAATTTATACAATAAAATCGACATTGGTTTCAACCACAGCCTCCAGACAATTTCGGAATTTCCTGTAACGCTTCTGGACGGTATCCTTGTTTTAGTTGGTAAACGCTACCATAATTTCTTGCCTTCAGTTCATCTTTCGTGTTACAAGAGGTTTTTTTTTTTAGTTTCTCGCTCAACTGCGCCCCACACATAAAAGCTTAGAACGAGCATAATCTAAACTTATTTATAAATGGAACTTTGTGTGTGTGTATGTGTGTCCGTGTCCGTTACCTATAGACTCCGAAACAGCTGAATCGATTTTCTTGAAAATTTACACAGTCATACTATAAGCGTCTGCGAGTGTTCTTCGCTAGGTTTTGTGTTGAGGTACCCCGGATAAATATCGAAAATCCATAATCGAAAAAATCGGGTTATAGAAGGAGTGGTCAGATTTTAATCAAATTTGATACACTAATAAACAAAGATATAAGAAACGATATTCAGAAGTTTCATTGCACTTCTTACAATAGTACAGAAAATCGATAATATATATATAAAAGGCAAGATGTGTGCGTGTGTGTGTCTGTTTATCTGCCTGTATGTCTGTATTTTTTTCAGCCCTTTTATTTTAGTTTTTGCTTCGAGTTTGGCTCTCAGTAGGTATAATTGTAGTTCTTAGTCTCAGCCATGATAATATTTACTCAGACGACTTATTTAGCCTTCAAAATTCAGTTTACGACAAAAAACTAATTTGATATCAATACCAGGAAATCAAAATTTGACTTACATCCATTCATTTTTCTTTCAGTCTACGTTTTCGCTTTAACTGGAAACAACTATTGCTTTTTAGTCTTTCGTGCCAAGAGTCTGAGCTCCAGGACCATGGATTAGTTTTAAAGTTTTCATTACACCCGAGCAACGCCGGGCTATATTGCTAGTATATATCAGGTGCGATTCGTAAATTGTCTCAATTATTTTATTATTTCAAATATTCTTTAGGCTGAGTCTGAGCTCCAGGACCATGGATTAGTTTTAAAGCTTTCATTACACCCGAGTAACGCCGGGCTATACTGCTAGTATATATTAGGTGGGATTCGTAAATTGTCGCAATTATTTTATTATTTCAAATATTCTTTAGGCTGAGTCTGAGCTCCAGGACCATGGATTAGTTTTAAAGTTTTCATTACACACGAGCAACGCTGGGATATATTGCTAGTAAAAGAATATTCGAATGTTGGATAATCTTTGTCTTTATTTTCACCTGAAATTAAAACAAAAGTAAGATATTTAGAACGGTTCATTATTAAACATAATAGACATTCAGTGTAATTTACAAAAATTACACAAAAATATCTTGAAATACCAAAGAGTAACTTTATTCAATAAAATCGCCATTGGCTTCAACCACGGCCTCCATACGAGTTCAGAATCTCCTGTAACTGTTGTGGATAGTCTCCTTGTTTAAGTTGATGAATGCTGCCATAATCCTTGCCTTCAGTTCATCTTTGGTGTTACAAGGAGTTTTTTCGTCTTTCGTTTAACTGCATCCCACACATAATAACACAAGGGGGTCTCAGTCTGGGGGGGTTAGATGGCCAGATGTACGCTGGTGATATGATCGAAGAAATTGTCTGACATCCATGACTCGGTTCTCCTGCTTGTGTGGAATGGTTCAAAGTCCTATTATCAGACATAGAGTCTCCCAGCAGCTCCCTCTTGACCTCTTCCTACACGTCTGTGTGTATTAAATTTAAAGCTTATTTTATCTTTTACTAATAAATAAGTTTAGGAATTGTATTTACTGAGCATGAGGAAGCGACAACTAAAGTTCCTGGGACAGGCAATTAGGAAGACGGGCTTGGAGAACCTGATACTAACAGGGCCAGATAGAGGGGAAAAGAGGCAGAGGAAAGCAGTGGATAACATATTTGAAGGACCTGATCAGGTGGATGACGGAACGATGGTTGCATGGTGCAACAGGAGAAAGCGTGCTAAGAGCCACCAGGGATAGGGAGATGTGGAAAGCCATGATCGCCTACGTCCTGAAAAGATATGGTACATAAAAGAAGAAGAATTATAGAAATAGTAAATGTATCAAAGGATGAGCGTTGTGGTCCAGTGGATATCGGCTCGGAACGAGAAAATCGGGGAGCCGAGTTCGAATTCCAGCCGAATTCATTGCATTCACTTACGCGCAAATACCCTTGGGAAAGGTATTAATCCATCTCTTCCCTCCAGTTATGGATTAAATAACAGGACAGATTGGGTTCTATAGCCTTGGTCGGCAACCAGTCTACCGCAATGGCAACCTACTGCGGGGAAATCTTCTGCCCAGTCAGTCATGTCTCTTTGGAGACATGATCGCCCAAACGTGTATCACGTATGGCACTGAAATGTATCTTCTTTATTTTAAAGTAAAACTAATTTAATAAAAACAAACTTGTATTTAACAGCTAAATTGTATGGAGAATTTATAACCTAATAAAATAACTTATAAGAAACTATTTTAAAATCTGCGTATAATTAATAAATTTTTAGTAAGTGAAGATGTATTCAACGAGATCCCTGTCGTTTAAAATGTTGATTATTGTTCTATGCAGGCTTTATCTGTAAAACATAATTTTAGAAAATTACGTGAGTGCCTTTTTTTATATAATTTTAAGTACTCAGTAACTTTTAAAATATTAGAAAATATTCGTTGTAATTTAATTTTAGGAATGTTGACTTTAAATTTACTATAGTAACCGCTCTTATTTTCTGGTAATGTCGTGTATGGTCATCCATATATTAAAAAAATGGACAGGTTACATAATATTTTATGTACTTAAATATATAAAAATTATTTTTAAAATTTTAGTTTAAAATTATTTGCATAAAGCTATTCAATATTTGATTATCAAATTTTCACTTAATAACAATATCACCTAGTGCAATTAAATTAATCTAGAATTTTTAAAGACTTTTTAAATGTTACAAAATTATTCCTATAGGATACAAATCCTACATCATCTAACAGTCGACAAAAAGCATTTTGGAAAAAAAACAAAGTAAAATTGCATACCCGCAAAATCGGATCCAAACGACTAAAAACATTTTGAAAAACCCAACTAAGGCAAATTTCACAAGTCTGTGCGTAAAGCAAAATTCTGGATCCTGATTAGATGGCAAATCGAAAATTCAAATATGAAGTCAGTCAAATGTTTTTTCACATCTAAAGAACAAATGCCTCTGGGAGCCGGTCACATGACTGAAATCCACTACTTAACCACGTCCGTGACCGGTCAAGTGTCAGAAAGATGCAGAGATCAAAGAGGCTAGAGAACCGACAGACAGGTCTGTCGCCGACTCAACCAATACAAAAGAGAAGAAGGAAAGGAAAACAAGAAGATATCTTCAACTGCCCATAAACCATTTTACATCTCTCGCCAGCCAGAAAGGAGAAGAAATACAGACTTTATTAGTTAAGTAGATTGATTAATCGTTTTACACACACGCATTCTGCTACTTACTACTATCTCTATTTGACCCTTTCCCTCTCTCCGAGTATTTCTCACTCACACTCTTTTTCATCTTAAATTGAAACCCTCTACTTTTCGATCTACTTAGCGGCCGACACATGAAAACGAAAGAAACATTGTTCAACTATTCTGTTGATTTACAGACAGCAAAACATAGACACTTTGTTGTTTAATCAACATTCGCTCAAATCTAAAAGACATTTTTTATCAAACAAAAGATACAAAAGAAATATACAAATTGTTTATTCTGTTTATATATATATATATATATATATATATATATATATATATATATATATTTAATCATATCACCCCGAGCAAGGCGGTAACGCCACTGATGTGCAGGGGAGCTACGTAAGAGTGGAAAGATTGAAAATGAGAAAGCCGGAGACCACATCCTAAACAGGGAACAAGGGATGAGCCTCTACACCTGTTCAATAGACGTGGGTGGAGTGTCAAACCGGGCGATAGTTTAGTCTATCTATTCCAATTGAAAAAAAGAAAAAAGAAAAGAGTAAAAAGATTGGAAAAGAGAAAGCCGGAGACCACATCCTAAACAGGGAAACAAGGGATGAGCCTCTACACCTGTTCAATAGACGAGGGCGGAGTGTGAACCGGGCGATAGTTTAGTCTATCTACTCCAATTAATATATGCTTCTTCTGTTTACACAGTGAGAGCTTTTAACAATTGAATATTGATGACCTCCAACAATTTAATTGAATATTGATGACCTCCAACAATTTAATTGAATATTGATGACCTCCAACAATTTAAGGTGGTAACTGCAGTGGGACATACTTAAGATGGAAAATGTGTCTGCACTAACATTAACGGTTCTGTAGTAGAAGACCCGTATGTTCTGTAGTAGAAGACCCGTATGTTCTGTAGTAGAAGACCCGTATGTGTTGGTCAACCTGTCTGTTGTTAAATATACTATTTTTTTATTTTTTACAAAACATTTCTTATTGCGTTGTTTTTTCTTGAAATTTATATTGTATTTTGTGGACAGGGTCAGTTAGTTAAGTGCCATACGTGATACACGCTTGGGTGATCATGTCTCTGTCGAGACATGACTGACTGGGCAGAAGATTATCCCGCAGTAGGTTGCCATTGCTTTCTGCGGTAGACTGGTTGCCGACCAAGGCTATAGAACCTAATCTGTCCTGGTATTTAACCCATAACTGGAAAAAAATAGACGGATTAATACCTTTCCCAAGGGTATTTGCGCGTAAGTGAATGCAATGAATTCGGCCGAAATTCGAACTCGGCTCCCTGATTTCTCGTTCCGAGCCGATATCCAATGCACCACAACGCACATCCGTGGACAGGGTATCCCGCATTAAATTCTCTCTTTTAATCCGGGTGTTCTGTAACTCAACATTACAATAAACTATTATGAATAATTTTATTTTTCAAAATTTTATTTTTATAAATAATTTTATTTTTAAATTATAATTTAAATTATAATTTTATTTTTAAATTACAACTCTTGTAAAAATTCATAATCCATCGAAAAAAATGTTTTCCTCAGACAATAGTATCCTTATTAAATCTTATTTATAAAAGCAAATAAAAGCTCTTCTAATTAAATAATGTCAGCTTTATGGTATTCTTTATTTTACTTCGAAGTAGCTTTTTGTGAAATAAGTCGCAGTCTGAACAAAAAGTAGATGATTTCCATTCACCAAAGAGCCCCGTTGTAATTAATAAAACCTCCCTTTTTAATTAATAAAACCTCCCTTTTTAATTAATAAAACCTCCCTTTTTGTGTTTAGAATTTTTTTTGTGAAATAAGTCGCAGTCTGAACAAAAAGTAGATGATTTCCATTCACCAAAGAGCCCCGTTGTAATTAATAAAACCTCCCTTTTTAATTAATAAAACCTCCCTTTTTAATTAATAAAACCTCCCTTTTTGTGTTTAGAATTTTTTTTGTGAAATAAGTCGCAGTCTGAACAAAAAGTAGATGATTTCCATTCACCAAAGAGCCCCGTTGTAATTAATAAAACCTCCCTTTTTAATTAATAAAACCTCCCTTTTTAATTAATAAAACCTCCCTTTTTGTGTTTAGAATTTTGTGAGACCGATATTTACCTGCATCATGGACTCTTCCAGTACAATATTACTATGTGAATGGTAGTATTATGGGTGTAGCACCAGAAGTGCTTCTATTGACACTGTCAGCTCTCTTCCTTCGGGTAGAGGGCGCTCTCTGCTTCCGAGCAGAGACCACAAACCCAGTCGTGGTTCCGCCGAAGGGTAGAAACACGACTGGGCAAAAATAGACAGACATTTTTTGGCCGGGCCATATAGCCCGGAAATCCCAGTCATAATTGACCATGTGTCACATGTTGCCCTTACTGGGAGGGACAGCTAAGTAATGTAGCACCAGAAGTGCTTCTATTGACACTGTCAGCCCTCTGCCGTCGGGTAGAGGGCGCTCTCTGCTTCCGAGCAGAGAGCACAAACCCAGTCGTGGCTCCGCCGAAGGGTAGAGTCACGACTCGGTAATGATAGACAGACATTTTTTGGCCCGGCTATATGGCCGAGAATACCCACTATAAAATGACCATGTGTCACATCTGGCCTTGTGTGGGAAGGCTAGTAAATACCGTAGCACCAGTAGTGCGCAACCGCGTACGACTACCAGTATCGGACACCACTGGATAGTAAGCTCCTCTTACTCTTACACTATTCTTTGTAACCTTTCTTATTTCATATATCTTTCTTTACCCGTGTTCCGTGTTTTCCTTCCGTGGCCGCGACTTTGGGTCCGCATCAAATTTACTTCTCGTACGAGGGGCATTTAATAAATAAGGTGAATTTATCGGTATAAGGACTTCTAATACAGATAGAAGCTTACTTTTTTTGTCAACGTAGTCTCCCGGCAGTGTCACACATTTTTCCCATTTGTGCACAAGCTTCCGTATTCCCTCAGCGTAAAAATCTTTGGACTGATGTCTCAGTCAATCGCTCACACCACTTTTGACTTCATCGTCACTTTCAAACTTCGTGCCTCTCGTGAACGCTTTCAAAGGACCAAACGAGTGAAAGTCTGAAGGGGCAAGGTCTGAGATGTAGCGGGAGAGACACTGCTGGGACAACTCGACCCTCTTCTGTTTGTACTCTGCAGTAAGCATCTTTGGCACCCACCGGCAGCTGACCTTCGAGTAGACAAGATCATCATGGACAATTCTGTGTGCTGTCCTAATAGATAGGCTCAAAGTCCTTGCAATATCATCCACTGTCACCCTTCTGTCAGACTGAATGAGGTCATTGACTGATTCGATCACCTCAGAAGACCTCACATCTGTAGGCCTCTCAGGCCTGTCTTCATCTTCAACACTGCTCCGTCCTTCTTTAAATAATTTAGCCCACTTGTAGATATTTTTTTGCTGAAACATGTGGCACTATACACGGTTGACATTCTCCTATGAATTTCAACTGGTTTGCACTCTTCAGCAACCAAAATATCGAAAACTGACCTCTGTTCAATCCTAGAGCATGCTTCTTGGTCGGCCATCTTTGTTAATCTCCAAAACTCTCAACGTCTTTTTTTTTTTTTTTGCAATCTGCGAAAACAATTAAATCCCTTTGAAAAATAAGTAAAGGAAAAAAATTAAAAAAAAAGTATGCTCCTATCTGTATTAGATGTCCTTATACCGAAAAATTCACCTTATTTTTTGAATGACCCTCGTAGAAGTCGTTCTACCGAAAAATTCTCCTTATTTATTGAATGACCTTCGTAGATGTCCTTATACCGAAAAATTCACCTTATTTATTGAATGACCCTCGTAGAAGTCCTTGTACCGAAAAATTCTCCTTATTTATTGAATGACTCGTAATTTCAACAAGTGGTGGGTAACATATGTAAAAAAAAATTCTTTTTACCAAGATTTTGTAAAAATAATTTTTTAGATAACTTCATCCATTTGTGAATAAGTCCTAAAAGTTTCATTAAAATCCGACAATTATTTGATTTTTGCAAGAATTTCTAAATCAATCCGTTTCTCGCCTGATAAAAGGCGCTAAAATACTAATCGTAAATATTCAGTCAGTTAAATGCCATAGAACCCAAACTGTTTTATTATTTAACCCATAACTGGAGGGAGAAGAAACAAGTGATATTATATTATTATATTAATATGTAGTAATTAGTTGGGGATCCGTTTATTACTTCAAAACAATATAAAACTGATCCCCCACTTTATTCCCACTAAAAGCCTTAATCATGTTTCCAACTATTATATTCAGTCAGTCTGTTAAAGTGCCATACATGATACACGCTTTGGGTGATCATGTCTCGAAAGAGATACGACTGACTGGGCAGAAGATTATCCCGCAGAAGGCTGGCATTTTTTGGTAGACTGGTTGGCAACCAAGGCGAAAAAACCCAATCTGTCCTATTATTTGACTCATAGCTTAAGGGAGAAGAGATGCATTCTATTATTAAGTAGTAATTAGTGGGGGATCAGTTTAATACATCATAACAATATAAAAACGATCCCCCTCTTTATGCCTAGGAGAAGCCTTAATCATGTTTCCAACCATTATATACAGTCAGTCAGTTAAGTACCCGACGTGATACACGCTTTGGGCAATCATGTCTCAAAAGAGATTTGACTGACTGGGTAGAAGATTATCCCGCAGTAGGTTGACATTACTGTCTATGGTAGACTGGTTGCCAACCAAGGCTATAAAACCCAATTTGTCCTATTATTTGACTCATAGCTAAAGGAAGAAGAGATGTATTATAATATTAAGTAGTAATTGGTAGGGGATCAGTTTATTACTTCATAACAATATAAAACTTATCCCCTACTTTATGCCCATTGGTAGCCTTAATCGTGTTTCCAACTATTATATTCAGTCAGTCAGTTAAGTGCCATACGTGATACATGCTTTGGGCGATCATGTCTCGAAAGAGACACAACTGACTTGGCAGAAGATTATCCCGCAGTAGGTTGCCATTGCTTTCTGCGGTAGACTGGTTGACAGCCAAGGCTATAGAACCCAATCTGTTCTGTTATTTGACTCATAGCTAGAGGAGGAAGAGATGTATTATATTATTAAGTAGTAATTAGTGGGGTTCAGTTTATTATAGCAATATAAAACTGATCCCCAACTTTATGCCCAGTAGGAGACTTAATTATGTTTTCAACTATTATAGTCAGTCAGTTAAGTGCCATACATGATACACGCTTGGAGGATCATGTCTCGAAAGATACATCAATAACTGGGCAGAAGATTATACCGCATTAGGCTGCCATTGCTTTCTGTGGTAGACTGGTTGCCAGCCAAGGCTATAGAACCCAATCTGTCCTATTATTTAACCCATAACTGGTAGTTAGTGACGGATTAATACCTTTCCCAAGGGTATATTAAGAAGCAAAAAAAAAAAAACAATTTCTCAAAATTTTAAACGCGTTTAAAAAGATTTTAAAAAATTAGTAAAATAATAAAAATATACTTTGGTCTTTTCTCTTAATAATAACATAAACATTTTAACGAAAAAGGGTTGGGTTTTTTTGTGTGTGTTTTTTATTTATTTTATTTTATTTTTGTATTTGTTTTTTATTAAGTTCGGGGCCTTTTTCATCATGCTATGCTGTTTTTTCAGCGAATTAGTGGTGTTACCTGGATAATCCATAATCGGCATATAATCTTTTCATTTCCGTGTTATTTCCGTGTGCACAAATACATATTACCTAAGCTGCAATAGATCTGTTTTCAACGGATTTATCTTAGGATGACACAATCGTGATTACAATTGGTTGACAAAAACTGAAATTACTTCTGACTTAAACGAATACAAGTTGAGATAATGAATATCTGTCAATATTTCTGAGATAACAGATTGTAGCTATTTACACTATTTACATCGTTCGGACTGTTTTCCTCATCTTTATTGCCATATTCCCGATGGTTGTACGCTCCGGTCTTCTTCAGGTGATATAGGGTGGAATTTCGAACCTAACACTTTAATTTTTCCACGGCTGTAGATTGTTCTAGTTCAACGTGGTATACACTTTTTAGATGTCTCAGAGATCTTTGATAAAAGCGTTGGCTAAATAATCTAAAGAGTACTTCAACCAAAGAGTTGTGAGTTCGATACCTGGCCACAGCAGAGGGGAACAAAAACTTATCAAGTTGAGGTACTAAAGAGTATTAACTGACACTCTTATATCTGCTAAGCCCAAGTTAATGATTTTTCCGTATTTCAAGTGTAAGAAGACATAAGCAATTTTATCTCAAAAAAACAGAAATTTCTCATGTCTTAACGGAATAATTTTGCTTTGCATAAAAGACATAAACTGCAGTCGTCACCCAATCTATGATATGCCCCCCACTCTACTACATCACACTTTTCATAAGGTCAGTCAATTAAGTGCCATACGTGATACACGCTTGGGTGATCATGTCTCGAAAGAGACATGACTGACTGGGCAGAAGGTTATCCCGTAGTAGGTTGCCATTGCTTTCAACGGTAGACTGGTTGCCAGCCAAGGCTACAGAAACCAATCTGTCCTGATATTTGACTCATAGCTAGAGGGGGGAAGAGATGCATTATATTATTAAATAGTAATTAATGGGGGATCAGTTTATTACTTCATAGCAATGTAAAACTGGTCCCCGACTTTATGCCCAGTAGAAGCCTTAATCGTGTTTTCATTTATTATATTCAGTCAGTCAGTTAAGTGCCATACGTGATACACGCTTGGGTAATCATATCTCGAAAGAGATATGACTGACTGGGCAGAAGGTTATCCCGGTTGCCATTGCTTTCAACGGTAGACTGGTTGCCAGCCAAGGCTACAGAAACCAATCTGTCCTGATATTTGACTCATAGCTAGAGGGGGGAAGAGATGCATTATATTATTAAGTAGTAATTAGTGGGGGATCAGTTTATTACTTCATAGCAATGTAAAACTGGTCCCCGACTTTATGCCCAGTAGAAGCCTTAATCGTGTTTTCACTTATTATATTCAGTCAGTCAATTAAGTGCCATACGTGATACATGCTTGGGTAATCATGTCTCGAAAGAGATATGACTGACTGGGCAGAAGGTTATCCCGTAGTAGGTTGCCATTGCTTTCAACGGTAGACTGGTTGCCAGCCAAGGCTATAGAACCCAATGTGTCCTGATATTTGACTCATAGCTAGAGGGGGGAAGAGATGTATTATATTATTAAGTAGTAATTAGTGGGGGATCAGTTTATTACTTCATAGCAATGTAAAACTGGTCTCCGACTTTATGCCCAGTAGAAGCCTTAATCGTGTTTTCACTTATTATATTCAGTCAGTCAGTTAAGTGCGATACGTGATACACGCTTGGGCGATCATGTCTCGAAAGAGACATGACTAGGCAGAAGATTATCCCTCAGTAGTTTCTCATTACTTTCTAGAGTAGACTATAGAACTGAATCTGTCCTGTTATTTAAACCATAACTGGAGGGAAGAGACGGATTAATGCCTTTCCCCAAGAAAATTTGCGCGGAAATGAATGCAAGGAATTCCACTAGGAATTCGAACTCGGCTCCCCGGTTTCTCATTCCGAGCCGATATCCACAATTTTATAGTAACGTAATAATTTACGCTGAATGTGTGTTGTCGTGCAGTGGATATCGGTTCGGATCGTGAAACCGTTGAGCCGTGTTCGAATTCCACTTGAATTCTAAGCTTTCATTTAAGTGCAAATATTCTTGGGAAAAGTATTAATCCGTCCCTTCTCCCTCCAGCTGTGGATTAAATAACTGGACGGATTGGATTTTATAGCCTCGTTGGCAAAACAGTCTACTGTAGATAGTAATAGCAACCTACTACGGGAAAATCTTATCGCCCAAGAGTGTATCACGTATGGCACTTAACAAACTAATTGAATGGATCATATGCAAAATAGGTAAACAATTCAACTAGAAAAATGTAAACTTATTTATAGATGGAACATTGTCTGTGTGTGTGTATGTGTGTGTTACCTATAGACTCCAAAACGGCTGAACCGATTTTCTTGAAAATTTACACAGTTGTACTATAAACGTCTGCGAGTGTTCTTAGCTCAGTTTTGTGTCGAGGTACAGCCGATAAATATTGAAAATTGATAATCGAAAAAATCGGGTTATAGAAGGAGTGGTCCGATTTTAATCAAATTTGATACACTCATAGACAAAGACATAAGAAACGATATTCAGAAGTTTCAAGGTTGCAGTTCTTACAATAATGCAGAAAATCGATAATATATATATATATATATAAGGGCAAGATGTTTGTGTGTGTCACTGTTTGTCTGCCTGTATGTCTGTATTTTTTTCAGCCCTTTTATTTTAGTTTTTACTTCGGGTTTGGCCCTAAGTAGGTATAATTGTAGTTCTTAGTCTTAGCCAGGATATCATTTACTCAGAGGACTTATTTAGCCTTCAAAATTCAGTTTACGACGAAAAAAAAACTTATTTGATATCGATACCAGGAAATCAAAATTTGACTTACATCCATTCATTTTACTTTCAGTCTACGGTTTCGTTTTAACTGGAAACAACTATTGCTTTTTAGTCTTTCGTGCCAACGTCCAAAGAGTCTGAGCTCCATGACCACGGATTAGTTTTAAAGCTTTTATTATACCCGAGTAACGCCGGGCTATACTGCTAGTAGCTCATATATATATATATATATATATATATATATATATATATATATATATATATATATATATATATAATAATTACGACAGTTTACTAATCGCACCTAATAAAATAATTGCGACCAATTTAACGATCGCATATATGTGTGCGATCGTTAAATTGTCGCAATTATTTTATTATTTCAGTAAAATAAATTTAGTAAATTGTCGTAATTATTTTATTATTTCAAATATTCTTTAGGCTGAGTCTGATCTCCATGAGCATGGATGAGTTTTAAAGCTTTCATTACATCCGAGTAACGCCGGGCTATACTGCTTGTACTTTCATAAATACGTGTATTTAGGCAGCATCCTTTCTTTCAAACACGTTGTATTAAACGTTAAAGACAACTTAGTCGTGCAGATTTCTTTTTGTATTTTCTCATATTTTCTAATGAGGCTTTTTATTTCAAAATTATATTTAAAGAAATAATGTCCATATGTTAACCGAGTACTTTCGAACGTCATTGCACGAGATACTAGATTAGCAACTAGATCCCACCCTTTTACAATGAAACCGATAAAATGCAACCGCAACTTCTACTCCAACAGTTTCTTTTCTCGCACTTCTCGACTGTGGAATTCCCTTCCACATGATTCCTTCCCCGATGGCTACAATCTCCAGGAGTTTAAATGTAAGGTCAATAGACACCTCCTAACACACTAACTCGCATCCATTCTTTCAAACACACTTCCCATCTACCCAACCTCAGCCTCGGTATCCTTACACCCTCCCGACATTTCCGATATCTAACCACTCTTTCTCTTTGCCTTCCCCTATATAACCCCATGCGCAATAGTGGCAGTAAAATGCCTTGCTTGGGGCGATATGATTATGAAAAAAAATTTCTATACTATTATAATATGGATATAAAATGGGGGATCAATTCTACATTACAATCAATATATAAACTGATCCCTCACTTCATGGCCACATTAATCCTTCTCTTACCCACTTCCTGACACCTCATATAATGTGTCACTCTTTCTCATCACTTTCCCCAATGTAACCCCATGCGCAATAGTGGCAGTGGAATGCCTTGCTTGGGGTGAAATGATTAAATTTTTTTTTTCCATCAACAATTGCCTTGCAGCGGAAACGTGTTGCTACACTTTGAAAAACTAAATAAACGTTATGAAATTTTTTAAAAATTCAAGAGAAATGATGATGTGATCACGTGCAGGCGTGGAATTATGTGATCATGTGGAGGCGTCAATTATCTGATTGGGTCGAATATTTTCAGTAGCGAAATTTCTTTTTAAAAATCCCAAAAATACGTAAGGGAATTTAACAATTCAAGGGAAGTAATTATGTGAATTTTTTAATTACGTCTACTTTAATTAGATTTCAAATGTAATCGTATTTCTAAGTTTAGTGAATAAATTATTTTTTTTTCTATACACATTGAAGGATGTGCCCGGAAATTTGGTAAGCTGTGCGATTGATAAGAGGTCTATTACTTCTAATATGTAGTGCCTCTGAAATTTTAAGGCGTCTAATGTCTGTGTGTGGATTGATGATTTTAGTATAATAATGAACAATTCCGTTTTTATTACGTCAGAAGACAAACGGCACATGGCAGACGCTACTTGGTTTAACTGGAAAAAAAGTACGAGTAAAGATCGAAGCATTTAATGTCCTCTGCTTATACGTCATAAGGAATGGATTATCCGTTTTAATCGCGTCAAAAGACAAAAGACATATGAGAGAACGCTACTTGGTTTCAGTGAAAGAAAGAAAGAACAGCAGAAGTGTTTAGCATCACCTGTTAGTACCTAATAAATAATGGATTATCCGTTTTAATCGCGTGAGAAGACAAAAGACATATGAGAGAACGCTACTTGGTTTCAGTGAAAGAAAGAACGGCAGAAGTGTTTAGCATCACCTGTTAGTACCTAATAAATAATGGATTATCCGTTTAAATCGCGTGAGAAGACAAAAGACATATGAGAGAACGCTACTTGGTTTCAGTGAAAGAAAGAACGGCAGAAGTGTTTAGCATCACCTGTTAGTACCTAGTAAATAATGGATTATCCGTTTTAATCGCGTGAGAAGACAAAAGACATATGAGAGAACGCTACTTGGTTTCATTGAGAAAATAAAAGAAAGAAGGGAAGATAGAAGTGGTCACCGTTTGTTTAATTGAAATGGAAAAGTTTTCAGTTTAAAATATTTTCATTTTTACCTCCTTCTTAATTTAACGCCCATCATTCATATTTATAAATGTTATTGCAATATTTCTTTAAAGTCAAGCTCAGTTATTTAATTTATTTAGGAATTTCTACTAATATTTTATTGATGTAGAACACACCATGGACTTATGCAATCATTAAATGAAGAATTAAGGTTCATCAGAAATTTCAAATAAAACCATGATATTTTCAAGGGGCTTTCTAATTATTATTATGTCATTTTTCATTATAAATCGATTACTGCTATGGTCGCACTACCTACCAAGTCTGCAGGAAGACCTAAGGCAGGTAGTGGTGTGATGTTATGACTCTATTTCATGTTTTTTTTATATATATATATATATATATATATATATATATATATATATATATATATATATATATACATATATATATATCCTTAACATCTCTAGCGTTACATAGACAAAGTTCTCCTTAGTGTGTGGGCTGTACTTAACAAGACAATTTTTTGTATAACTCTTAAGCTGGGGTTTCCAGGGATTCTTTCAATGTGTTGTTTTGTTCCATTTTATATCATTCCAAGTGCACCTACTATCACTGGCACGATTCTTGTTTTCAATTTCCACATTTTTTCTATTTCAATTTCCAGGTCTTTATATTTTGACAGGTTTTCGAATTCCTTGGTTGATATGTTACAATCCGCTGGACAAGCCATATCGATTAATAAGCAATTATTATTATTATTATTATTTACATTCTTATATAAAGAAGAAGTGAAGATAAACGTTGACAGATAATATGATAAGAACAGATACTACACTTTGATCTTAATTTTTATTGCATAAAAATGTGCCACAAGGGTTAAAAGGGAGTGATCGGGGAAGGTCTGGTCATTGATAGTATTAAATTAAACCTTGCAACTCTCATCCACTGAACCACTCATTCTGACAACAATCCTTTAACCATAACAACGCATATATACGTAACTTTCATACCACGATCGCCAAAATACCTCACTGTCTCAGTGAAAACCCGAGGATTAGATTTTATTTATACAATTGGGGGGGGGGGGGGGTAGAAACAAGGACAATTTTAATAGAATGATTGTTATTGCAATATTTTGTTAAAGTTATTAAACTAAAATATTTAACGATGCAATAGAGCAATTTTCTACGGAATTTTTATAGTCGTAGAACTCGCCATGGGCTTATTCAATCGTTAAATAGAAGAATTAGGATTTATCAGAAACTTAAAATTGGAAAATCGTCAAATTTTCACGAATTAAAACTGGTCATTATTAAAGAAGAGAACTGTACTGTAATAGAAGCAGGAATGTTCGTCTCGTGCCTTTTAGTTATTACAGCAGTTAAAATGGATTTTCTGATATCGGACTCACACCATAAAAGAATGCTAATTTTAGAACAAGGGTTATTTAATAAGCAACACTTTCCGCCTGTGGAACTCGCTTCCATATTCTTGCTTTCCTGACGGCTACAACATCCAGGAATTTAAATGCAATGTCAATACTCATCTCGTAACCACTTGACTCTAGCTCTTTCTACATCACCCTTTAATCTTTTCTTTTCTCTCCACCTTTGCAACTGTCATGACACCTGTATTCCCATCCTTCAATTGCTCCTAAGTGGTTCGTCTTTCTCTTTAGTCTCCTGCTATCTAATCTTTTTACTCTTATGTATCCCCCTAATCTTTTTACTCTAACGTAGCCCCCTAATCTTTTTACTCTAACGTAGCCCCCTAATCTTTTTACTCTAATGTATCCCCCTAATCTTTTTACTCTTATGTAGCCCCCTAATCTTTTTACTCTAATGTATCCCCCTAATCTTTTTACTCTTATGTGGCCCCCTAATCTTTTTACTCTAATGTATCCCCCTAATCTTTTTACTCTTATGTGGCCCCCTAATCTTTTTACTCTAACGTATCCCCCTAATCTTTTTACTCTTATGTGGCCCCCTAATCTTTTTACTCTAATGTATCCCCCTAATCTTTTTACTCTTATGTAGCCCCCTAATCTTTTTACTCTAATGTATCCCCCTAATCTTTTTACTCTTATGTATCCCTCTAATCTTTTTACTCTTATGTAGCCCCCTAATCTTTTTACTCTAATGTATCCCCCCTAATGTTTTTACTCTTATGTGGCCCCCTAATCTTTTTACTCCAATGTATCCCCCTAATCTTTTTACTCTTATGTATCCCCCTAATCTTTTTACTCTTATGTAGCCCCCTAACCTTTTTACTCTAATGTATCCCCCTAATCTTTTTACTCTTATGTAGCCCCCTAATCTTTTTACTCAAATGTATCCCCCTAATCTTTTTACTCTTATGTATCCCCCTAATCTTTTTACTCTAATGTATCCCCCTAATCTTTTTACTCTTATGTATCCCCCTAATCTTTTTACTCTTATGTGGCCCCCTAATCTTTTTACTCTTATGTATCCCCCTAATCTTTTTACTCTAATGTATCCCCCTAATCTTTTTACTCTTATGTAGCCCCCTAAACTTTTTACTCTTATATGGCCCCCTAATCTTTTTACTCTTATGTAGCCCCCTAATCTTTTTACTCTAACGTATCCCCCTAATCTTTTTACTCTTATGTGGCCCCCTAATCTTTTTACTCTAATGTATCCCCCTAATCTTTTTACTCTTATGTAGCCCCCTAATCTTTTTACTCTAATGTATCCCCCTAATCTTTTTACTCTAATGTATCGCCCTAATCATTTTACTCTTATGTATCCCCCTAACCTTTTTACTCTAATGTATCCCCCGAATCGTTTTACTCTTATGTAGCCCCCTAATCTTTTTACTCTAATGTATCCCCCTAATCTTTTTACTCTAATGTATCCCCCTAATCTTTTTACTCTTATGTAGCCCCCTAATCTTTTTACTCTAATGTATCCCCCTAATCTTTTTACTCTTATGTAGCCCCCTAATCTTTTTACTCTAATGTATCCCCCTAATCTTTTTACTCTTATGTATCCCCCTAATCTTTTTACTCTTATGTGGCCCCCTAATCTTTTTACTCTTATGTAGCCCCCTAACCTTTTTACTCTAATGTATCCCCCTAATCTTTTTACTCTTATGTGGGCCCCTAATCTTTTTACTCTTATGTAGCCCCCTAACCTTTTTACTCTAATGTATCCCCCTAATCTTTTTCCTCTTATGTGGCCCCCTAATCTTTTTACTCTTATGTAGCCCCCTTACCTTTTTACTCTAATGTATCCCCTAATCTTTTTACTCTTATGTAGCCCCCTAACCTTTTTACTCTAATGTATCCCCCCAATCTTTTTACTCTTATGTAGCCCCCTAACCTTTTTACTCTAATGTATCCCCCTAATCTTTTTACTCTTATGTGGCCCCCTAATCTTTTTACTCTTATGTGGCCCCCTAATCTTTTTACTCTAATGTATCCCCCTAATCTTTTTACTCTTATGTAGCACCCTAACCTTTTTACTCTAATGTATCCCCCCAATCTTTTTACTCTTACGTAGCCCCCTAATCTTTTTACTCTAATGTATCCCCCCAATCTTTTTACTCTTACGTAGCCCCCTAATCTTTTTACTCTTATGTATCCCCCAATCTTTTTACTCTTATGTGGCCCCCTAATCTTTTTACTCTTATGTAGCCCCCTAATCTTTTTACACTAATGTATCCCCCTAATCTTTTTACTCTTATGTATCCCCCTAATCTTTTTACTCTAATGTATCCCCCTAATCTTTTTCTCTTATGTGGCCCCCTAATCTTTTTACTCTTATGTATCGCCCTAATCTTTTTACTCTTATGTAGCCCCCTAATCTTTTTACTCTTATGTATCCCCCTAATTTTTTTACTCTTATGTGGCCCCCTAATCTTTTTACTCTTATGTATCCCCCTAATCTTTTTACTCTTATGTAGCCCCCTGCACATCAGTGGCGTTAGCGCCTTGCTCGGGGTTATACGATTAAAAAAATAAAATAAAAACATGTGACACTGAGACCATGAAGTTGGGTATAAGTTGAAAGAGAGAGAGAGAGAGAGAGAGAGAGAGAGAGAGAGAGAGAGACATTTTCCCTGGTGATGGGAAGTGAAAAGTGCCATCTGGGTTTTCTCTCGCTTACGAAGGCGACGAGTAAGTTTGAGGTAGCCAAGAGTTTCTTTTTTTTATCTATAAATAATCTGTCATGCAACAAAATGAATTGAGAAATAATGTTACCCTCTCCTTGCGAATTTAAGAAAACAAACATCGTTAACAAGGTGAGAGATAGGTCTGGATTATATTTTCTCTGATGAAAACGAATTGAAAAATTTAAATGAAGGTTAATTGAGAACGAACTTCTCTTAAAGGTCAGATGTACGATGAGACGGAAGTTATAAAAACAAGTCCTGTTAATGGCAGGCAAGAGAGTGGTCTGGTTTGGTGTCAGTCGGAGTCGCTACCCCCTAAGCCATAGGGTGGTCTGGTTTATATTTTCGCTGGACAGAGATGAATTCAAAGACATGAAAAGAAAACAGAGAATTAAAAATTAATGACTAGAATATCACCTCGTCTTTCCGACTACGCACTATAAATTATATTTGTCACAAAGACAGTTATGCCTGCCCTGAGATGTACGCTGAGGTTGAATACTTAGAGGGTCGGAGTAAGGAGGAGAAATTAGCATCACCTGTACGAAGTGTTGGTACGACATGTAAAATGAGGTAAGTTTGAGTTGAGGAGAGAAGCGATCCCGAAGGAAAGTGGATAAGAGTGCAGGAATAGGGGACAAAGAACCCTTATTGGAATTAATGCGAAAATTTGGGAACCATCTAGTCCCCAGAACATGTCAACCCCACACCGGTTTGGGGCCGAAGTGTATATAAGCAAAAAGCTTTGAGAGATCGAGGAACTGCGCAGCAAATTCCCGCATCAGTGCCTCCGGAATTGGCATCAGCTGCCACCATATCTCCTAACTTTCAAGATCTTCAAACCCAGCTCCCCCAAAATATTTGACGAGGGTCATGTGAAGATCATTCTTTCCTTAGTATAGCCTCCGACACAGTTCCACTCAGTGCTTCGATAACTATGACATTCGATCTTCCACTACTCTGAGATTGTAGTGGACGAAGCGTCCATTACTTATTTAAGTTTCCGAGTCGACTCGACGTAACCTTAGTCATGATTTAAAGCAGGATTTAAGAAAGAACAAAAAGGCGAAAGTAACCAGAAAAACAATATATTAACAAAGGTCACATAGGGTTGAGAGAGCATGCATAAGAAAGTGAAAAGGAAAGAGCTATTCCCCTTCGTCTGTTTGTAGAAACAAAATAAGATGTATGAAGTTCTTTTTCTCTAGCTGAAAGAAAGGTTTGTAAAAATTGTTAAGATTATCGTCAAGAGTTCAAAGTTCAAATCCTTGATGAAATTATTCAGACAGAAAACAAGGTTCTGTGTCTGTGTATGCGTTTAGGCAAGAAAGTCAGACAGAAGACAAAGTTCTGTGTCTGTGTGTGCGTTGAGTAGAGAGAGAGAGAGACTTACATGCGAATGTAGTAGTCTTAGGCAGTCTGTGGATTTCTACTGACGAAGGTTGGAAAAATTGTGAATTTATGTGTAGCAAGTTATTTTATGTAAGGTCCAGTTTGAATGAAAGTTAATGTGCATAGTGTTAATGTCGGTGAGAAGAAAAATAAAAAAAATTTGCGCCACTAATTGCTACCCGCAATTAGTGCGCGTGTGTTTGTGTGAGTTAGGGAGACATGTCTGCTCTTGCCCCGGGACGAAATCCTAACTAGCGTACCATGTGATGTTCCCCGCTTTTATTAGCATGCGTTTACGCGGGAAAACTAAGTTATCACGTGAACGCTGAATCACCATGTATGTGTGTGTGTGCGTGTGTGGGTGTCAATGTATCAAACCCCACAAGATAAAGAACACAACTTGACAAAAGTAGGCGTTGACTGAAGAGACCAACGACCAACAGCCACTGTTACGTGTTAAATGTAACAAAAGAAAAATTGATCAACCAAAACTCAGAGATAAATCACAAATAAATATTTAATTTACCAAAACATTAAATAAAAATATTTACAAATATAGAGTTTTTGCATTCAAAAAGAAAAACACAGTTTACTACTGGCAAGCAAAGTGTTACGAAGGGAAAGGAAGGTGTCAAATATCTTTACCCAGTTAAGATAGCAAAGAAGTTTAAGTGCTATACTTTTTGGTAGGTACCTCCGTCCATTTTCGATACCTAAATTGAAATTGAAATTTTGAAAATAAATAAGTTATCTTCAAGCTTTAAAATTAGCTTTAATTGAAAGCCAAGAGATTAAATTTTAATTCCCGAAAGAAAATTACACTAGTATTTTTTAAACCGAAATTATATTGATTTTAATCTAATTTTTATTGAAATCGGACAAATTCAAATTAAATTTCCCACCATTATTTATTGATCGACACATTCTGTCAACACCATGTAAACAGTAGCAAATTTCTGTTTTAAAAATCTGGCAAAAATAAAATATAGCTCGCTGACACGTCATTTAAGTTAATTTTTAAAATTGAAACTTACCTTTATCTGATTTCAATCAAGTAGTAATTCTTTTCTGTCAGAAATTTACAATAAAAACAAACTTTTTAACTACGGTAGCCCTACCTGTCATCACAACGATTACGTAATGCAGAGGTGTTAAAAGATTTATGAGATCAGACGGAAAGTATGGCGACAATACGGGCCAAAAAAACATAACATTTTAATTTTTTTTTTTTTTTGGTTTTAGCTAAATAGTAAAATTTAAAATAATAATTTCAGCAATTATATAATATTTAATATAATTTTAGTTTAGATTTATAGCCAGACATTTGAATATGCTTTCTGAATAAATAAAAATTTTAAAATTTTAATTTCTTTTAAAATAATTTTAATTTAATAAGAAAGAATGAAATTAAAATAACCAAACTAAGTTATTTTATGCTATTTATTAACAATTTTTATAATGCTTTTTTTTTTCTTTTTTTTTTTTTCATATTATTAAGTTATCACTAAGTTTAAGGTATGGTAAAAATAACTAATTTAATTTTTATAGTACTGCAGATGTTATAATTATAGAAACGTTATGACTCTTATGGAACATCGTACTTACTCAAAAACGGAACGTAAATGAACATATTTACACGCAAACAAATTCTATTTTAATTAATTTAAAATATGTACCTTAAACGATTTTCATTAAACTTTTCAATTTTAGATAGGCAATATGATAATCAGCTCTTAACTAAAAAGTCTACTCGTATTCAATTCTTTGGAGATTTTAAAAATATTTTTAAAAGTTTATATATTATTAAATTATTTAATAATAAAAAGATTTTAAAAAAATGAAAACAATTGTTTTAAAATTTTATTATTAATCGAAAAAAATTTTTTTTTAGTATAATGGCCTTAATAGTTATTATTTATTCCAGTAATTAAAAGATTATCAAATTTAATTGTATCAGAGTTTTATTGCATTTTTTATTTTACTCTTCGGAGGTTTTCGGATAGTGATTTCAAACTTAAGATAAAAAAATAGGTGATTTATATTCCCCAATGAGTCCTGCGTTGAACTAATAAAAAAAAGTTTGACATCCGTGGAAAGTTTATTAATATTTCATGGATTTACGTCAAGTGGGGGTAACAGAGGTAAAAAAAAATATTTTTATCAAGATTTTTAAAAAAATAATAATTGCAAAAGTAATTTCATTCATTTGTGAATGAATATTGAAAGTTTCATTAAAATCCGACAATTATTAGGTTGGTACAAAAATAATGTCGTTTTTTGACGTTCAACTTCAAAAGATCATAACTCCTTTCATAATAAACTTTATTAATCAAAATAAGAACCATTAGAATCGACACATTTTTGCCAACGAGAAACAAGTTTCTTTTTCCCATTAGCATAGAAATCCGGAGTTCTGGAAGCGATGAAGTCATTGAAGGCCGATTCGGCATCATCTCGGCTTTTGAAGTATTTTTTGCGCAGGAAGTTGTTGAGATGCTTGAAAAAGTGATAATCGGTGGGCGAGAGGTCCGGTGAATATGGCGGATGAGGCAGAGTCTCGTAGCCCAATTCGTTCAGCTTCTGCAGGGTCAGTTGAGCAACATGCGAACGAGCGTTGTCATGGAGGAGAATTGGTCCCTTCATATTGACCAATCTCGGGCGCATACGTTGGAGCTTCTGGTGCATTTCGTCAATTTATCGGCAGTACTTCTCCGCCGTAATCGTTTCGCCCGGATTCAAGAAGCTGTGATGAATGAGACCGGCCACAGACCACCAAACAGTCACCATAACCTTTCTTTTGGTGCAATTTCGGCTTTGGGTAAGTGTTGTGGAGCTTTTCCGGCATTCACCCACTGTGCCGAACGTCGCCGGTTGTCGTAGAGGATCCACTTCTCATCACACGTCACAATCCGCTCGAGAAATGGGTCGTTTTTGCTGCGCATAAGGAGCGTAGAAGACACCCCAAAACGACGATTTTTTTTATTATCGTTCAATTCATGCGGCATCCATTTATCCAACTTTTTTGACTTCCCTATTTGCTTTAAATGGCGAACGACTGTTGAGTGGTCGACCTCGAGTTCAACAGCAACTTCTCGTGTGGTTTTGCGAGGATCGGCTTCAATTAAGGCTTTCAAATGTTCGTTATCAACCGCGTCTTCATCTTCGAGGCTCTTGTCACCATTGCGAAATTCCTTGAACCACTGTTGTGCCACACGTTCGTTAGTGGTTCCTCGGCCAAACGCATCATTGATATCACGAGCAGCTTTTCGGCCTAGTTTGAACTGGAACAAGAAAATCGTGCGGATTTGAATTTTGTTCATGCTGTCGAAAAGCCTGCAAAAAAATGAATGAAGAGATTGAGAACGGTAACGAATGACACGATTCGATAGAGCGAAGAACGCGCTTCAAAATGATATATAACATGGCTATATATATATATATATATCAATGAATTAATTCAGAAATCATATATAAAAGTAACATATGTGAGAAAACGACATTATTTTTGCACCAACTTAATATTTGATTTTTGCGAGAATTTCAAAATTAATGTGTTTGTAACCGAAAAAAAAAAGGGGCAAATGCAATCATTTGGTATCCATTGTAAAACAGAAGTAAAACGTTTCTTAGTCGCTAAATCAATCAAAACTTTTCAAAACAAAACATTCTGACGAAATTTCGAAAATGTTAGAAAGGATTAAAGTTTTTTAAAAAATAACTAAAAACTACTTTGATCTTCCCTCTTAAAAATGAGATAAACATTTTGAGGGAAACAGTTTGTTTTATCATGTTTGGGATCTTTTTTAATCATACTATGCTGTTTTTTTTTCAATGACGTAATGGAGGTACCTACTTTTTGGAAATCCTCAAATGTGTATATAAAGAATAATTATTAGTTCAGTCAATGAAAGAGTCAAAAATATATATTTACCCATATAGTTCCATGAGATTCTCTTTCAGGTTTATGTTGGTCGGCAACTTTTCTTAGAGATTCTTTCGGCCGTATATAAATGCTATACTTTCTGGAAATCCTCAGATGAGTATATAAAGAATAATTTTAAGTATGGTCAATAAAATAGTCAAAAATATCTATCTACCCTTTTAGTTCCACGAGGTTCTCTTTCAGGTTTTAGTTGGTCGGCAACTTTAAGTAGAGATTTTTTCGACTGGATATACAAATCCTGAATCGGGCCGGAGTTGAAAATGTCAGCAAATCCTTTTAACAACTAACTACTCTCTTCCCAAAACCTATTTTTATAGGGGCTAACAACTAATTTACATATTTCTAGAATCCTTTCGAATTCTCTAGATTTTACTTGAACATTCTACAATCTTCCAAAACGTTCTATTCCTAATTTCTCTATTTAACAACTACTTCATGAATTAAAACTTTTTTCTAATAAGTAGGGCTCAACAGAATCCTTTACTATAACTTTTTAGACATTATTAATATTGTTTTTGTATAGAAATGCATCCTCATGACAGTATATACTTCAGTGTATTCACTTTTTCATCTTGTCCAGTATCTTTGAGCTCATTAACTTCAATATCAGCAACAACCTTTAACACTATAACTAATAACTATAATGAATTTGACTATTTTCATCAACATCTTCAATTCTCTTTTAGCAAAGGATTTACCAATGTTAACTGCCATGCTATGAGGTATAACATTGAACTTGGACAGGTTTTTTGCACCAAGCCATATGCATTGCAAGAATACAAGTCTTCAAATAATCCACTTATGAATTTTGGCATACCCATGCCTAAAAGAATATCGACAAGTCTACCAAGGTGACAAGTCATAGTTAAGTGAAGTTTGTTTCCATTATTTTTTTGGTAGCAAAGAGGAGTTTCATTTCATGTGTTCTACAATTCTCACAGAATAGTAAAGAAAAGTCTTTATAAAATTCAAACGTTCAAAAATGCCATTTTATTTCTAACTGGATCCTTATAACACCATCTTGAGCCAGCGTCAGTGTTGACCAACACAGGCTTTTTTCAGTGTTTGTTTCTCTGGGGTTTTTTTGTTTTGTTTTTTTCAAATAAGATTATCATAAAAATTTCGTAAAGTGGGAAGCAAAGACTAAACATCAATTGTAAGAAAACAGAATATACAGTCGTCAGCAAGACAAATGACCGAAGAGGTTGGCTATGGTTTAGGAGATGTCAAAACCCGGGAATTACTAACAGTCAGTCGGTTAAGTGCCATACGTGAAACACGCATGGGCGATCATCTCTCGAAAGAGACATGACTGACTGGGCAGAAGATTATTCCGCAGTAGGTTGCCATTGCTTTCTGCGGTAGACTGGTTGCCGAACAAGGCTATCGAACCCAACCTGTCCTGTTATTTGATTCATAGCCAGAGGGAGAAGAGATGTATTATATTAATAAGTATTAATTAGTAGGGGATCAGTTTAATACTTCATAACAGTAGAAAACCAATCCTCCATTTTATGACCAATAGAAGCCTTAATCATGTTTTCAATCAGTCAGTCAGTTAAGTGCCATACGTAATAAACACTTTGGGCGATCATGTCTCAAAAGAGACATCACTAATTGGGCTGAAGATTATACCGCAGTAGGTTAACCATTACTTTCTGCGGTAGACTGGTTGCTGACCAAGGCTATAGAACCCAATCTGTCCTGTTATTTAACCCATAACTGGAAGGAAGAGACGGATTAATACCTTTCCCAAGGGTATTTGCGCGTAAGTGAATGCAGTGAATTCAAATGGAATTCGAACTCGGCTCCCAGATTTCTCGTTCCGAGCCGATATCCACTGCACCACAACGCACATCGGATGTCCGAGGGTGTATTGCAACCAGAAAGTTGCTTTCAAAAGCGAAACAAAGAAGCTGAAGGAGTTCGTTGTTATTTTTGATGGCAACAAACCAAACTGCTGTATAATATAGATCCCAATATATGGCAGTGAATATTGGACAGTTTCCTCAAAGATGGGATCATAAGGAGTATAAACTGTTACAGCAATATAATATGAAATAGGCACTCACTTTATTGTGGCAAACAATATTTCATTTTAACACTTGTGATGAAATAATGAGAAAAAATAAATTGAGTAGCTTTACAAAAATAGAAAGGGGCGTGAGATAAGAATGTTTCTTCTCCCCAAATTTATTAATCTTGTACAGTAACGCTATCCTAAGAAAACTGGAGACCCTACCAAGATTTTTTATTTATTATTATTTATGGGTATAATCTTAACAATATAAGATACTAGCAGTCTAGCCCGGCGTTGCTCGGGTGTAATGAAAGCTTATATATATATTATCGATTTTCTGCACTATTGTAAGAACTGCAACTTTGAAACTTCTGAATATCGTTTCTTAAGTCTTTGTCTATGAGTGTATCAAATTTGATTAAAATCGGAACACTCATTCTATACCCCGATTTTTTCGATTATCGATTTTCGATATTTATCGGGGGTACCTCGACACAAAACCTAGCTAAGAACACTCGCAGACGCTTATAGTACAACTATGTAAATTTTCAAGAAAATCGGTTCAGCCTTTTCGGAGTCTATATGTAACGGACACACACACACACACACAAAGTTCCATTTATAAATAAGTTTAGATATGACAATGAATGCTGGACAATCACCCCACAGATGAGGAGAAAACTGGAGACAGCAATGTGGTTCTACAAAAGGGGTAACAAGGTAAAGGGTGTTAAGAGTTGCAGGAGTAGAAGAGAAATGGAAGACCATGATCGTCCTGAAGATACACGGCACATGGAAGAAGAAATGGAAGCTATCATTACAAGCCTTATAAAAAGTACCTGTTCTTTAAGCATCAACTGCAAGAAGACAGAAATTAGGAGAAAATGCCAAAGATGTGAGTTACGAATTGGAGGTATAAAAAACAAGCAAGTATAAAATTTTCAACATCTGGGAAGCGTTTTAACAGGGGATAGAAAATATGACACTGAGATCCGAAGTACGCATTCGACTATTGAAAAAGACATTCCATAAGCTAAGCAAAATGCTGAGAGAGAGAAAAATTTGGAAGAAATAGAGGCTTTTGCCAAGGAAGAATGAAGCAAAACACCTATCAGTGTGACGCCTCGCCTCGGCTGGTCGTTGATGGCGTCGATTCAGTATTTGACTCTTCCAACGGTGATCTCCCTTGCCCACGTTGTAAACTAAAAAAAAAAAACAGTATGAAATACATCATTTTTTCAAGCACTAGGGTGGTCTAATAATTATGTACGGTAGTATATATATATATATATATATATATATATATATATATATATATATATATATATTATATTCTTCACAACTCGACGAGATAATTATTGCAAAAAATGAAATAATAAGGTCCTGTTAAAAAGCAAACACGCGGTAAGAGCTTTCATAATTGGTAGTAAAGTTCAATAACTGGTAGTAAAGAGAATGAACTGAGCCGACGCTGCCTCAAAATTCTCTCTCTCTCTCTCTCTCTCTCTCTCTCTCTATGAGCTTTACAGATGAGAAATATATACATACGAGTGAGTGGGTGCCACCAAAAATGGCGGCAAAGTATTTATATCAATTTGCTGTCTAAAATGATCGCAACATACACACACACACACATACACACACACACACACACATATATATATATATATATATATATATATATATATATATATATACAACTGAGTATATTACATTAAAACATACGAAAAAATAGCAAAATAATCTAAAATACTGATGTGGCAAAAGTTAATGTATATATAGTCAACCGTATACAGATCTGTTTCGCAGCTCATCAGTACGGTTAGACATCCGATTGCTTTTAGCTAGGACGGAAACCCGACCGAATTGTCATCAGTCGGCAATTCTACCTCTGAGCTATAAGCGCTCGGAAGAAGAAGGCAGACTTTTACATGACATACTATGTAAACATGCGCCAGTAGCTAAGAGTGTTCTAATTCATTACTGAATGAACGATGCGTAGATGCTAGAGTAGATACTGTCATTTCAAAGTCTCCCATTCTTTCAGAGGTCTCAGTCAGAGTGTGAGAATGCAAGCGTAAGCGTAAATAATCATCCTCAAACAAATCTGTTTCGCTGTATTACAATAGTAAAGAATATATATATATATGTGTATGTGTGTGTGTGTGTGTTTGTGTGTGTGTGTGTGTGTGTGTGTGTGTGTTCTTTACTACTCGATGACATAATAATAAAACACTGTCAAAGAGCATACACGCGGCAAGAGCTTTCGTAACTGGCAGTAAAGTTTCATAACTGGCAGTAAAGAGAACTAACTGATTCAACGCTGTCTCGCTATTGTCTCTCTCACCCTATGGCCGTGACAAGATATGTATATATAATACAAAACAAACACAACGGTTATTATTATAATGGAAAGGATTTAGTTACCTCCACCCATTTTCGATAACTAACTTTTAATTTGAATTTTTAAAAATACACTATTTCTTGAAACTTTTATTTTAGTTTTAATTGAAAGCTAAATGATTGAATTTACTATTTCTAGTAAGCAAAATACTCTTGTGTGTTTGAAACAGAAATTATATTTAATGGAATTAAATTTTTTTTTTAATTTAATCTTTCAATTTTTCGGCCATTTTTTGAGCGATCGACCCATTTAACAAAAGTTACTTCTCGGTTTTAAAAACCGTACAAAAATAAAATATACATCTGTGACACATTATTTTTGGAAAATTACCAAATTTAATGTTAAATTAATCTGATTTAATTAATATTACTTATTTATAGCATAAAATTTAGAATAAAACTATTTCATAATCACGGAATTTAGCTTTTTAACCTTTCCACCGTAATTTAAATGTGTTTACAGATTGACAGATGATATAAGATAAATGTATGATGATCACAAGTGACATAATTGTACAATTTTTTCTTTTAAGGGGAAGAAACCCATGAATTTTTAATTTTTTACGATTAGTAAATGTAATCTTCACTTAATAAGTTTATAAACTAACCACAACAAATTTTTGAAGTATTTTAAAAATATTTTGAAATTTTATAAAGTTATCATAATTTTAAAAAAAGGAAAATACTTCTTTTAGAATTATATTATTGATCGAAAAGGTTTTTCTTCAGACTATAACATAAAGACATCCACCGTCAAAGATGATTTTATCTTCTGTTGACATAAAACATTGCTATGCGACGATAACAGTCACCGAATAGCAGACGCAGTTCGTAAATTTGTAAATCTGATGGTAGATGTCTTTATATTAACGTCTCTGTAGCCTCTCTGAAAATGACTCATGTGAGCCGAAAGCTTAGAACCAGTATAATAAAAATAACTAAATGTTGGACAATTTTTGTCTTTATTTTCCCCTGAAATTAAAGCAAAAATACGACGTTTAGAACGGCTCATGATTAAGCATAATAGACATTCATTGTGTGTTATATTTAACAGTATATGTTTAGAAAATTATCTACTACCTCGCCTCCACACACACACACACACACACACACACACACACACACACACACACACACACAAGGCTGAATGCTTTGCCCGTAGATTCTCCACCAATTCGACACTGGACTCGTTAGGAATACCTACACCAGACTTCCCACCCAGAACTAAGGCTCAACTAAATAACGTCCACATTACACCCTCGCTGGTCGCCAAGATAATTGCACAACTTGACCCACACAAAGCGAGCGGCGGTGACGGAATCCCAGTCATAGTACTGAAGAAATGTGCCCCAGAACTCTCCTCTGTCCTCTCTAAACTCTATAACCTCTGCCTATCTGCTTCCTGTTTTCCTGCCTGTTAGAAGTCCTCCTGTATAGTTCCTATATTTAAGAATTCTAGCGAACCCTCAGCCCCCCCCCCCCAATTACCGTCCTATTAGTCTCCTTCCGATCTTTGGCAAAGTTTTCGAAGCCATTATCAACGCCGAGGTGATTCAGCATCTCACGGCCCACAGGCTTCTCTCTGACAAACAGTACGGGTTTCGCTTCACCAGGTCTACTGCTGATATGCTAACGACCATTACCGAGTATATATACCGGGCACTTGACAAAAATGGCGAAGCCCGAACCGTTGCCTTGAATATCTCCAAAGCGTTCGACAGGGCACGCTGGCCTCTTGTGCAAACTGCGGAGCTACGGGATAACTGGACATCTGTTTGACCTCATCCAGTCATTCCTCTCTAACCGTACATTGAAGGTGGTATTAGATGGGCATGCCTAGTAAAACTACCAAACGAACGCGGGCGTCCCTCAAGGTTCTATTCTATGTCCCACGCTCTGTCTGATCTACATTAATGATCTCCCCGACGCTATTAGATCCCAAAGTTGGCATGTATGCCGATGACACAACAATCTACTCTCGCATCGATCAAAACCAGGTGTGGGCGACAAAGCGAACCTCGCTGCAGTGCTTGAAAAGGATCTCCAATCCGTAGTGGCCTGGGGTAGGAAATGGCTAGTAAATTTCAATGCTTCTAAAACGAAGCTGTTATCAACTAACCACCATAGACAATCGCATCTACCTCCCATTAGCATGGGACAGGCTAGCCTCCCAGAGAGTAAAATACTACGCCTCCTTGGCCTTACACTTTCGGCGGACCTCAAATGGAATGACTATATCGAATCCATTGCCAAATCTGCCGCTATGAAAGTCGGCTCTCTGTGCAGGGCCCGGAAGTTTTTCCCACCTGAATCTATTCTGCACATATACAAATCTACCATCCGCCCGTGTATTGAATATTGCTGCCATATCTGGTCGGGTGCCCCTGCTTCTCTCCTTGGGCTTCTTGACAAAATACAAAGGAGGATCTGTAACGTGGTTGATACTGACTTGGCAGACCGGCTGCAACCACTCTCTCACCAGCGTGATGTGGCTTCCCTGTGCCTCTTCTACAAGTACTTTCATGGCTTCTGCTCCGATGAACTTAGAGCACTGATGCCGCCTAAGCATGAATTTACACGAGATACTAGATTAGCAACTAGGTCCCACCCTTTTACAGTTAAACAGATAAGATGTAGCCGTAAATTCTACCCCAACAGCTTCTTTTCTCGCGCTTCCCGCCTGTGGAACTCCCTTCCACAAGTCTGCTTTCCCGACAGCTACAATCTCCAGGTGTTTAAATGTAGGGTCAATAGACACCTCCTATCACTCTAACTCCCAATTATTCTCAGAACACTCTCATCTACCCAACCCTCATTCTCGGTATCCTTACCCGCCTATCACCCACCCTCTGACATTTCCTATATTTAATCATCCTTTCTCCACTCTACGTAGCCCCCTGCGCAGTAGTGGCAGTGACATGCCTTGCTTGGGGTGAAACGCTTATATAAAAAAAAAAATATATATATATTTATATGGTACTGTGCAAAAGTATTAGGACAAGAACTATTTTATCTTTTATGAGGCATCTTGACAGAAAATAAACAATTTAATTAAAGTAATTTGATTTGATTTACTCAACAAATGCTTTAACAAGAAAAAATACTTGTTACAAAATAAATTTGATATTTAGTAGAATAGCCTTTTGCTTTGATCACAGCCTTCATTCTGTCAGACATTGACATCACAAGCTTCTTCAATGTATCTAATGGTATCTCCTGCCACGCAGCTTGTATTTTTTGCCAAAGTCTGTCTTGCGAAGTAACATTAGATTTATCAAATTTTTTTATCCAAAATATCCCATAAATGTTCAATAGAGTAGTTTTAAAATAACTTGTTTAATAGAAAATAGGAAAAATTAAATATAATTTCTTTTTAATACATTTTTTTTACACCTAGTTTTAAACAATCAATATTTATTAGCAATTGACTTGGCTTTTCGCCTTGTATTTGAATTTCAGTGAGGCTTTTAGGAAAATTACCCCTGTCCTAATACTTTTTCACAATACCGGTAGTAAAAGTGTTAGGACAGGGGTGATTTTAAAATTTATTTTGATGCCTCATAAAAGATAAAATAGTTCTTGTCCTAATACTTCTGCACAGTTATATATATATATATATATATATATATATATATATATATATATATATAGATAGATAGATAGATAGATAGATAGATAGATAGATAGATATAGAATGTGCGAAAAAATATATAGTCATTTTCGCACATTCTATTTGTCCCGCTCCGCTTCCCCAAACCTTGCCTGCTGTTCCAGCTACGTACCTCCGGCGACTGGGGACACAGGACAAATGCTCCATGTTGCCACTCGAACGGGTAGCGACCAAAAATAAGAGCGTTAAAATGAGGCTTCGTTAAGTGGAGACTAAAGAATAACGAAAGCAAAAGGAAAAAATGGGGGAAGAAAAATAGAAAGAAAAGGATCTGACGTTTCCACGGTCGACAATTCTTGAGAGTAAAAAGAATAAAAACAAAAAAACAAAAACAAAAAAAACAATTCTAGTGGAAACACTATTGGAAAAGATTTTGATTTGCCTTCCAGAACCAAAAATCTCTTTTTTCCAGATGTGTCACATCAGAATTCTCTGTCAGGCAAATGTTTTTCGTTTAACTTTGCTGATATTAAATTCCACTTTAAAAAATGATGAAAAAACTATTTAAAATTCATGTAAAATTAAATCGTTACTATTATGAAGACGGTCGCGTGCATTAATTGCGATTTCATTTCTACCATAAATGCAAGGTAAGCTGGTTGGGATGAGACCTGTCATAGATAGATAGATAGATAGATAGATAGATAGATAATGAACAGTCTGAGATAGATAGATAGATAATGAACAGAGTGAGATAGATAGATAGATAGATAGATAGATAGATAGATAGATAGATAGATAGATAGATAATGAACAGAGTGAGATAGATAGATAGATAGATAGATAGATAGATAGATAGATAGATAGATAGATAGATAGATAATGAACAGTCTGAGATAGAGAGATAGATAATGAACAGAGTGAGATAGATAGATAGATAGATAGATAGATAGATAGATAGATAGATAGATAATGAACAGAGTGATAGATAGATAGATAGATAGATAGATAGATAGATAGATAGATAGATAGATAGATAAGAACAGTATGAGATAGATAGATAGATAGATAGATAGATAGATAGATAGATATGATAGATAGATAGATAATGAATAGAATGAGATAGATAGATAGATAGATAGATAGATAGATAGAATAGAATAGATAGATAGATAGATAGATAGATAGATAGATAGATAGATAGATAGATAGATAGACTGAACAAGTGGAAGAGAACTGAACATAGATAGATAGATAGATAGATAGATAGATAGATAGATAGATAGATAGATAGATAGATAGAAAGAAAGAAAGAAACAGACAAGGCATAGATAGATAGATAGATAGATAGATAGATAGATAGATAGATAGATAGATAGATAGATAGATACAGACAAGGCATAGATAGATAGATAGATAGATAGAAAGAAAGAAAGAAAGAAACAGACAAGGCATAGATAGATAGATAGATAGATAGATAGATAGATAGATAGATAGATAGATAGATATAGATAGATAGAGACAAGGCATAGATAGATAGATAGATAGATAGATAGATAGATAGATAGATAGATAGATAGATAGATAGATAGATTTTACTATGGCGTGAAAGACAAAAAAATTATTAAGATCGGCCGTGCCAAATATTAAAACAAAAACACCAGTCGACCGGTTTCGGCCACACTCATCAGAACTGTAAACGGAGAAATATTATGAGAAATACATCTATTTGTCTATATTTCTGAGATGAGGTAGTATTTACAATATTTACATTATTCGGACTATTGACCTCATCTTTGTTGCCATTTGTACGACGTTTAATAATAGATCATTCTATTTGTCGATATTTCTACGATGAGGTAGAATTTACAGTGTTTACATTATTCGAACAATTGTCGTCATCTTTGTTGCCATTTGTATGACGTTTCGGCCGTTGTACACTCCGGCCTTCTTCAAGTGCTAGGAATTTCGAACCGAACCCTTTATTACAATCACTGGGGTATATCATTCTCATTCCTTGCGTAGTAGTCATGCCACGTCAATATCCACTGTTCCATTTAGGGACGCATGGCCCAGGGGATGTAGACGTTGGTTAGTTCCTGTGATTTGACCCAAACTGTGGTGAACAAGTAACTTGCAGGGTTAGAGGGGGATAACACATGACTTACAATCGTGGCATTACTAGAGAATTAAGAGACAGGAAAACTTCGATAGAATTGAAGAAAAGAGTACTGCATTGGTTTGTGATATCAATTCTTCAATATGGCAGTGAATGCTAGACAATCTTACCAAAGATGAAGGAAATCTTGATGCAACTGAAATGTGGTTCTACAGAAGGATGCTGAGGATATCATGGATCGAGCATGTGAGCAATGATGAGGTTTTGGAAAGGATGGAAACGAAAAGGAAATTAATACTGAGCATCAGGAAGAGACAGCTGAAGTTTCTGGAACATGCAATATATATTTGTGAATTTATTTTAAAAAAAAAAAAAAAAAAAAAGAATGAAAAAATTGAGCATTTATATTTAATTTTTATTCCGACGTTTTAAAAATTCATTTGCTCAACAAAAAATGTGAATATTTTTTCCCCGTAATTTTGAAACAAATGAAATATTTTTGATGTGAGCGATGAGGTTTTGGAAAGGATGAAAAGGAAAATTAAATTAATACTGGGCATCAGGAAAAGACAACTGAAGTTCTTGGGACATGCAATGAAGGAGGGTTTGGAGAACCTGATACTAACAGGCCAGATATAAGGGAAAATAGACAGGGGAAAGCAGCGGATAACATGTTTGAAGGGCCTGATCAGGTGGATGACGGAACGGGGGTTGCGAGGTGTAACAGTGGAAAGCGTGCTAAGAGCCACCAGAGAGAGAGAGAGACATGGAAAGCCATGATCGCCTACGTCCTCAAAGGACAAGGCACATAGAAGAAGAAGAAGAAGAAGAAGAAGAAGAAGAAGAAGAAGAAGAAGAAGAAGAAGAAGAAGAAGTTACTAAACATCAGAAAGAGACATTTGAGGTTTCCGGGACACATAATGAAGAAAAAAGGCTTGGAAAATTTGATACACACAAGAAGGATTGAAAGTAAGAGAGAGAAAATCAACGCATAACCTACCCCGCAATATTAAGCGAATGTCGGGTAGAACTGGATATGAAAGAGATCGCAAAATTTATTAAGAGCTACAAAAGAAAGTTATGGAGAGACATGATCGCCAACGTTCTGAAGGAAGATGACAAATAGAAGTAAAAGATGTTCTGTCATAAAAGGAGTTCATGGTATGACTAGCAGTATAGCCCGGCGTTGCTCGGGTATAATGAAAGCTTTAAAACTAATCCATGGTCCTGGGGCTCAGACTCAGCCTAAAGAATATTTGAAATAATAAAATAATTGCGACAATTTACCAATCGCACCTATTATATACTAGCAGTATGGCCCGGCGTTGCTCGGGTGTAGTGAAAGCTTTAAAACTAATCCATGGTCCTGGAGCTCAGACTCTTTGGACGTTGGCACGAAAGACTAAAAAGCAATAGTTGTTTCCAGTTAAAGCGAAACCGTAGACTGAAAGAAAAATGAATGGATGTAAGTTAAATTTTCATTTCCTGGTATCGATATCAAATTTTCTGCACTATTGTAAGAACTGCAACCTTGAAACTTCTGAATATCGTTTCTTATGTCTTTGTCTATGAGTGTATCAAATTTGATTAAAATCGGACCACTCCTTCTATAACCCGATTTATTCGATTATCGATGTTCAATATTAATCGGGGGTACCTCGACACAAAACCTAGCTAAGAACACTCGCAGACGCTTATAGTATAACTGTGTAAATTTTCAAGAAAATCGGTTCGGTTGTTTCGGAGTCTATAGGTAACGGGGACACACACACACACACACACACACACACACACACACACACACACACACACAGAAAGTTCCATTTATAAATAAATTTAGATTAATTATGTAATAAGTATCTGCAAAATTTTCTAGAAAAAGAAGCATAGTATGATGAAAAAAAAGGATCCAAACCTGATATATATATATATATATATATATATATATATATATATATATATATATATATATATATTACTATAATATTATTATTTTCTGCACTATTGTAAGAACTGCATCCTTGAATTTTCTGAATATCGTTTCTTATGTATTTGTCTATGACTGTATCAAACTTTCGGAGTCTATAGGTAACGGACACACGCGCGTGCGCAGACAAAAGTTCCATTTATAAAAAAAGTTTACATCCTGGATGTAAATATACCGTGGAAGATTCTGAAATTAGTGCACTTTCAATACTTTTTCGGTTTGAATTCAGTCAGCCAGTTAAGTGTCATACGTGATACACGCTTGGGCGATCATGTTTCGAAAGTGAGATGACTGACTGAGCAGAATATTATCCCGCAGTAGGTTGCTATTACTTTTTTCAGTAGACTGGTTGCCAGCCAAGGCTATAGAACCCAATCTGTCCTGTTATTTAAGATGGATTATATTATATTATTATATGAATAAGTGGTAATTAATGGGGGATCATTTCATTACTTCAAGACAATGGAAAACCGATCCCCCACTTTATACACAGTACGTAGAAGCTTTACTTATGCTTCCAACTATTATGTTCAGTCATTCAGTTAAGTGCCATACGTGACACACGCTTGGGCGATCATGTCTCGAAAGAGACATGACTGACTGGGAAGAAGATTATCCCGCAGTAGGTTGCCATTACTTTCTGCAGTAGACTGGTTGCCGACCAAGGCTATAGAACCCAATCTGTTCTATTATTTAACCCATAACTGGAGGGAAAGGAAGGATTATTACCTTTCCCAAGGGTTTTTGCGCGTAAATGAATGCAAGGAATTCAACTGGAATTCGAACTCGGCACCTCGATTTCTCGTTATCCACTGCACCACAACGCATATCCGGTTTGAATTTATTTATCTGTTAATTTTTCCACGTGTATATACACTTTATATCAAAGGTTTTGGGCTAAAGATTTCAAAGACTCAACTAAAAATTGAAGATTTATGCTTTCTTCCAAACTAGCTCACTACAGGCCACAGAGATACTCTCATCCTTAATAATAACGAAAGTAGCCAACCATTGTATAGACTACCTGCATATATATAAATCTATCATCCGCCTTTACATTGAATATTGCTGCCATATCAGGTCGGGTTCCCCTGCTATCCGCCTAGGGCTTCTTGACAGAATCCAACGGAGCATCTGTAATGTGATCGATCCTGACTTGTCAGCTCGGATACAGTCATTTTCTCACCGGCGCAATGTGGCTTCCCTGTATCTCTTCTACAAATACTTTCATGTCTTCTGCTCCAATGAACTTAGCTCACTGGTTTCCCCTATGCACGAATTTGCTCGAGCCACAACATTAGCAACTAGGTCCCACCCTTTCATTGTGAAACTAATAAAACTTAAACACAAATTCTACTCCAGCAGATTCTTTTATTGCTGAAAAAAAGAAAATTAAACCAAATGTTTGGAATTTACTAATTACTAAATCCAGACAAAAACACCAAACATTTGGCTTATATATATATATATATATATATATATATATATATATATCGTATCACCCCGAGCAAGACGGTAACGCCACTGATGTGCAGGGGGCTACGTAATAGTGAAAAGATTGAAAAAGAGAAAGCCGGAAACCACATCCTAAACAGGGAACAAGGGATGAGCCTCTTAACCTGTTCAATAGACGAGGGTGGAGTGTGAACCGGGTGATAGATAGATCTATCTACTTCAATTGAAAAAAAAAACAAAGTGAGAAGATTTGAAAAGAGAAAGCCGGAAACCACATCCTAAACAGGGAACAAGGGATGAGCCTCTTCACCTGTTCAATAGACGTGGGTGGAGTGTGAACCGGGCGACACACATATATACAGAATATATATACAGATATATACATACATATATAAACATATACATAAATGTATACACACATATATAAACATATACATATATAAATATATATGTACATACACATATATATATTGTTCGGGTGTAATGAAAGCTTTAAAACTAATCCATGGTCCTGGAGCTCAGACTCAGCCTAAATAATATTTGTGTGAAGTTTGGTGAGAATCGGATAAAAATTGTGGATTTGTATAAAGGACATACAGTCAGATAAACAGACACACACACAAACATCTTGCCTTTTATATACATATATTATCGATTCTCTGCACCATTGCAAGAATTGCAACACTGAAACTTCCGAATATCGCTTCTTATGTCTTTGTCTATGAGTGTATCAAATTTGATTATATATATATATATATATATATATATATATATATATATATATATATATATAATCATATCGCCCCAAGCAAGGCATTTTATTGCCACCGTTTTGTAGGAGGTTACATAGGAGGAAAGTTATGAGAATGAGTGACAGGTTATAAGGGGTGTCAGGAAGTGGGTAAGAGAAGGACGAGAATACTGATGAGAGTGGAGTGGACGAAGAAAGGAGCATGAGAGAGAGAATGCAGGTTAGTGAAATGGGAGATGACTGTTGACTTTACATTTAAATTCTTGGAGATTATAGCTGTCTGGAAAGCAAGTAAATTGAAGGGAATTCCACAGGCGAGAAGAAATTGCATATATTTTATATATAGAATTTAAGCAGGATGTATTTCGACAGCAAGAATTCTCTCAAGCATATTTTGTTAAATAATTTGGATATATTCTGTCTATCAAATTTTTGGATGAGTTGTTTTGTGTTATTGACAAAGTTCATATTTATTTTTCATTTTATATTAATACTAGCATCATAACCCGGCGTTGCCCGTGCAACTCAGAACATTTTAGTTGTTGTTTAAAAATTGTTTAAAAATTCCATTAAAAAAAGCTATTTTCTTTTGTTTTACGTAAACGTGATTTGATGTTTTGTGTGACTTTGTAAACTACATTGCGTTTGTTTTTGTTTCAAAATTACGAGGGAAAATATTTACATTTCTGTTGATTAAATGAAATTAACATTAAAATAAAAAGTATTTATTTTGTTTTACTGAAATTAGAAATATAAAACTGTCACGCTCTCAGTTCAGAAACTTTCGAAGAATATTAAAAAATGTAGAAATATAAAAACTATTACGCTCTCGGTTTAGAAATTTCCGAAGAATATTTAAAAATATACACATTTAATTTTAGAGGAAAAAAAATTAAATTTAAATGCTCATTTTTTTTAATAAAAATTATTTTAGTCACAAAATGTACGTGTCGACCTGGCTTCCCTGTAGATATGTGTCCCTAGAAATCACCTCGACGTGGTGCAATGGTTAGCAAGCTTGTCTCGCTAGAACCTATTACAACTGAGTAGTGAGTTCAATCCTCACGTTGGATGGAAACAATTTCAAATCACGTTGGATGGAAGCAATTTCAAATCACGTTTGATGGAAGCAATTTCAAATCACGTTTGATGGAAGCAATTTCAAATCACTCAAAGTAAAGTCATATAAACATTTGATTTGTATATATGCAAAATGGATTCAGGCGGAAAAAAACTTGCTGACCCGACACAGTGACCTAACCTTCCTAACAGTGGATATAGCCATTGACGCAATGTAATGGTTCCACTTGAGATCGAAAGAGAGGGTAAGGCCGAAGAGGTGCAGTGTATTGCTTTCAGGGAAAATTGCTTGGTCCATACTTATGGGTGGCATTGATGCCAAGCTGTTGTTTCGCTATTTCCTACGCCACGTCCCTTGGGGAAACGACTGTTCTAGTTTCACGCGCCATACGTCTTCCAGTTGTTTCAGTATATCCTCAAGGGCACATAGCCCAGTGAATAATAGTGTTGTTTGAATCCAGTGACTTGACACAGAGTTAATAGCTCAATACCTGGCTACAGCAAAGGTGAAAAAAATTTCGAGAGTTGAGTTAAAGGGTGATAACTGATACTGAGACATCTGGAAGAGGTATGACATGTGGGACTAGAACAATCTACCTTGGTGAACTAAGTAAAGGGTTCAGTTTGAAATTCCAGTCACTTGAAGAAAGCTGGCGCGTACGTGCATATGGCAACGAAGATGAAAACAACAGTTCGAACAATGTAATGAGTGTAAATATTTACAGGACCTCATCTCAGAATTATGGACAAATATTCAAAAATGTCTGTTATAAAATGATTTTAAAAAAAACATTTCTCGAAGCTTTCATTTTGGTTTAATTTCAACCTAATAGATTACATTTCATATTTTCAATAATCAAAATATTTTGGCTGCATTTTGAAACGAATTTAGATTGATTTGAATTTTTTTTTAATCGTAAAATCTAATAAAATCTTTCATATTAATAAATCTGTCAACTCAACATAATTCTTTTTATCCAAAAAAATGTTTCAAAAATAAATTATACCTTTCTGAAACTTTATTTGAAACTTTATTTTCTACACCTGTTTGAATTTAGTATCCGAAAAGTAGATTGCATTTTAAGTCCCTCTTTTTACTGATGACCATGCATTCAGTTTTACTTGCAGTTCATGTTTAGTCCTTATCACTTTCCTTTGCTTTGAATCTTTAAGGACATGTAATTGTAAAAATTATTCCTTCGGATCTCAGTGTCACACATTCCATCCTCTGTCAGAAGGCTTCCCAAGTATTTAAGTTTCTGCACCTGTTTGAATTTAGCATCCGCGAACTGTAGTTAGCATTTTGGGTTCCTCTTTTCGCTGATGACCATGCATTCAGTTTTACTTGCAGTTCATGTTTAGTCCTTATCACTTTCCTTTGCTTTGAATCTTTAAGGACATGTAATTGTAAAAATTATTCCTTCGGATCTCAGTGTCACACATTCCATCCTCTGTCAGAAGGCTTCCCAAGTATTTAAGTTTCTGCACCTGTTTGAATTTAGCATCCGCGAACTGTAGTTAGCATTTTGGGTTCCTCTTTTCGCTGATGACCATGCATTCAGTTTTACTTGCAGTTCATGTTTAGTCCTTATCATATTCCCTTGCCTTGAATCTTTATTAATCCTGGGATGAGAAATTCAAAAAGCATTCTTTTTTCTGTAATATCAATGACTTTCCTCATACATGCATCTAATTTTGTGAAATTATGCTTGTTTAACTTGTCAACAAGGAATGATAATGACTACTAGATTTTTATATGAATCATTGGTAAATCCCTCAAAAAAGGCTTAGTCAATCACTTAATTGCCATACGTGATACACAATCATGTCTCGACTGACTGGCAGAAGAATTTTCCCACAGTAGGTTGCCATTACTTTCTGTAGTAGAATGGTTGGCAACCAAGACCATAGAATCTAACAGAAGAGGCATAAACACCCTTGAAAATAGATTCTCCAGAACCTCGTCGTTGCTCTGGTTCAGTCCATGATATCCTCAGCATCCTTCTGTAGAACCACATTTCTGTTGCTTCGAGTCTCTCGCTCATCTTTGAGAAAATTGTCCAGCAATCGCTGCCATAAAGAAGGACTGTTATCACAGTCCAGTACTTTTTTTTTATTTCCAACAAAATTTTTCTGTCTCTTAATACCCCGCTTAGCTTTTGGAATGCTTTTTTGCCCATCCCAATACGTCTTTGGATCTCAGTGTCGCACTTTCCGTCCTCTTTCAGAATGCTTCCCAGGTATTTAAATTTCTGTACATGTTTGGTTTTATTATCGCCGACTTGTAGTTGGTATTTTGAGGAAATTTTTTTTTCCTTTTTTTTTTATGACCATACATTCGATTTTCTTGAAGTTTATATTTTGGCCCTTTCTGCTCACTTTTCCTTGTTCCTTTGTTTTCGGAGGCCTTGTATTTTTCTTTCCATGTTTACTATCAACATTGTATCATCTACGTGTCTTATATTGTTCAGATTGTTGGTAAAATTCGCCATAATTTTTGGATAAAGTGCAGGGATCAGTTTATGTATTGATTATAATAGAGAATCAATCTCCCGAATGTATATTATATAGCAACAACAGTCCATGATGGTCACAAAGTCAGGGATCAGTTTATGTATTGATTATAATAGAGAATCAATCTCCCGAATGTATATTATATAGCAACAACAGTCCATGATGGTCACAAAGTCAGGGATCAGTATATGTATTGATTATAATAGAGAATCAATCTCCCGAATGTATATTATATAGCAACAACAGTCCATGATGGTCACAAAGTCAGGGATCAGTATATGTATTGATTATAATAGAGAATCAATCTCCCGAATGTATATTATATAGCAACAACAGTCCATGATGGTCACAAAGTCAGGGATCAGTATATGTATTGATTATAATAGAGAATCAATCTCCCGAATGTATATTATATAGCAACAACAGTCCATGATGGTCACAAAGTCAGGGATCAGTTTATGTATTGATTATAATAGAGAATCGATCTCCCGAATGTATATTATATAGCAACAACAGTCCATGATGGCCACAAAGTCTGGGATCAGTTTATGTATTGATTATAATAGAGAATCAATCTCCCGAATGTATATTATATAGCAACAACAGTCCATGATGGTCACAAAGCAAGGAATTGAAGGTGATGTTGACAGCATTCCTGGATATAGAGTATCCTCTTGGCATCTGTTGACCATGTCCGTCATAGTATATGGATATAGAGTATCCTCGCCGCACGTAATCTGTTCAATGAAACAACGTCAAAGACCACCACTCTCGAAGCAGACTATGATTTGAACTCCAATACTCTGAAAAATATGGCCGCCTTTTATACACGTGGCATTGAATATTTTGAGCTTCCTGGTTGGTTAAGCCTTCTATTGGTGAACTGTAAAATGGGTTGACTCATGGGAGTCTAAACGTATGGATGTAGACAAAAAGTCTAACACAGATTGTGTCCGCCAATGACGAATCCTGGAAGGACTTCTCTCTCAGAATTATTTCACCGTAAAGATTGAATATATCCGATGAGATAACACATCCATCTCTTATGCTCCTTACTACTCTTATCTTGTATGGACATCTGTATTTGCATCAATCTGCTTGTTTTTACACACACAATTTTTTTTAATATTGTGGTCGCTGAATTGTAGCAGGCTTTTCCATTAATGTCTTAGTTTCAGTTCATTTTTTAAAGATATAGATGAAATTTTCTGTAATTCGAACTTCTTCTTTTAAGTGTCCTGTTCTTTCAGGACGTAGACGATCATAGCTTTCCAAGTCTCCCTATTCCTAGTGGCTCTTAGCACGCCTTCTCCTGTTAAACCATGCAACCCTCGTTACATCATCCACCTGATTAGGTCCTTCAAATATATTATCCGTTGTTTTCCCCTGTCTCTTTTTCTCTGTATCTTGCCTGTTAGTATCAGATTCTCCAAGCCTTCCTTCCTCATTGCATGTCCCAGGAACTTCAGCTGTCTCTTCCTGATGCTCAGGATTAATTTCCTTTTCGTTTCCATCATTTCCAAAACCTCATCATTGCTCACATGCTCGACCCATCATATCTACAGTATCCTTCCGTAAAACCACATTTCAGTTGCTTCAAGCTTTTCCTTCATCTTTGATGATATTGTCCAGCATTCACTGCCATATTGAAGGACGGACAGCACGTAGAAATCCAGAACTCTCTTCCTTGTTTTTAGCGAAATTGTCCTCTTAATCCTTTACTCAACTTCTGGAATGCTTCTTTCGCCATGCCAATTCGCCTTCGGATCTCTGTGTCGCACTTTCCGTTTTCTGTTACAACACTTCCCAGGTATTTAAATTTTTGTACCTGCTTGATCGTTTGTCAAAAGATTTGATGATTTAAAATTTGCTAGGATTGAAATTTTACTCGAAAAAACAACAAAAATTATTGCTCAAAATAAAAACCATCATTTTTCAAGACTTTCTGTCATCGATCTGTAAGCTTTCGGATCTGGTCAAAGTACCATTCAGCCGGCTTCGAATCAAAGAATTCTTGACACGCTTCCTCGACTTCATCAAACGAGTCGAATCGGCGGCCCTTCAGAAAGTGTTGCATTGAGCGGAAAAGGCCATAATCTGATGGAGCACAGTCAGGACTGTAGGCTGGATGTGGCAGAACCTCAACGCCGTCCCGCTCTTCAGACTTGTCTTTGGTCTTCCTGGCGGTGTGTGGTTTGCCATTGTCCTGCTGCACCAAAGCGCGCTTTCGGTTGATCAGAGCCGGGTACTTTTGCTTCAACTTTTTGTAGACCCGTTCAAGTTGCTGACAGTAAAGTTCGGCACTGATGGCACCACCATTCGGAACCAACTCAAAATGCACGATTCCTTCAAAGTTTCACCAAACGCACGACATGACTTTCTTGCCGAATCGATCTTGTTTTGGAATCGACGGTGTCTCTTGCCCATTCTGAACTCATCGCTTGTCTCGATTGTGCTGGACCAGATAGACCCATTTTGCAGGTGTTTACGAACTTTTGGGACAACCTAATATTATCTAATTTTTGCAAGAATTTCCAAAACAACTGCAAAAAGACGCTAAATTTTCCATTTCTAATTATCAATTTCTGATCAAACGTTGATGCTATAAATAATTATAACAAAAATTTGATGGTTCTAAAAATTTCTTGGTCTTTCATGAAGATTTTAACGATAAAACATTGTTTCTGTGAAGTTTAGGGCATCTTTTCATCATGCTATGCACAATTTTAGCTAACCTTTAGTGGTATAAATATATATAATATATAAATATATAATTTATAACGACCTTAAACAACGCAAGAAGCAAATATATAAATTAAAGTGCAAATCCAGAAATGGTCAGTTCATAATATGCACTTGATGATTGCATCGGGCATGAAACTCCGAGTCGTGCTATAGACGTAGGATATATATATATATATATATATATATATATATATATATATATATATATATATATATATATATATATATATATATATATATATATAGGGGTGATTCCGATAATGTTTAGCACCAAAGTTGTTTTTCTTTAATGTCGGCACGAACCGACTTAGTTAAAGTAACAAACTCTTTGTGCTTATATATATATATATATATATATATATATATATATATATATATATAATCATGTATTTGTCTATACTCATGAGATGAGATAGTAGTTACACTGTTTGCATTATTCAGACTATTGTCTTCGTCTTTGTCTGAATAATGTAAATAGTATATATTATTATTATTATTATTATTATTATTATTATTATTATTATACGAGCAATTTTTTCTCCTTTTCTGTGTATAAATATGCGTTACAAAAGAAGCTTTCTTAATTTACCTTGATAATATCCATCAGAGGACGAAACGCATTCGTAAAATCGTTTTCCTTTTTATTCGTTGTTTATATTGTCTTTACAGATATATTTTATCAATATCTGGGTTGTGTGTGTGTGTGTGTGCGCGCGTGCACGCAATTTACTAGGCTCTGGACCAAACAGTAAACGATATACATAGCCCAGTTTTGAATCAACGAATACACCTCCCCTCCTCGTTTTATTGCATCCCACCAGTTACCTCACTTCTACTATTCTATAAAGCGCCCATGCACGACAACATCATCTATCGTCACGCAGCCAACTCCGTCTGGGTCCAAAAGAAAACGAGATATGGCTGATACCAGAACTAAAATGCAGCGGAGCATTTATAATTTCAGCCAAATAGCAAACAGATAAGGAAACCTATCGGTAGCGGCCGTGACACCATGGCGGCTGCAGCCAATCAGTGAACGGCCTTATTCTTTATTGACTGCGCATGTCAAAATGATAACCCGTTCCTGTCGTGCTTTGCGTAACTGTGCGCCATTTTGGATTTTATGATAATTTGATTCTTTTTGCTTTCTCTAATTTTCGTTTTTACATTTGTTATTGTTATTTTTATTTTTTTAACCCAATTCTTTTATTCTTATGCCAGAACTGGTTTATTTCCCTTTAATGTTTTTTTCATACAGATTTGAAAGTAGGTATGTAAATATATCTATATAGGCTAAAGATTTATTGTATGGGTTGCGATTATTACTAACAGTGATGCCAATTAAAGTTCTTCTCGGCTAAAAGAGTCATGACCGGGAAATATGCATAAAAAAAACTAATGTATAAAAAGCAAAATATCTATTTTGGGATTTACTCTTGCCAGTTTTTTTTCCCCTGATGTCTGTCTTGATTTTTTTATTAATAAAATTCATAAAATCATCAAATAATATAATAATTATCAGTGTGTATTTGTTTATATATTTCCTGTCCCATGTGTAGTGAGGAGGGGATTAAATCATTTTAAGTTAGTAAATTTGTAACTGATAACTTCGCTTTATTCATCTATGGAAATAAAATATTTATCCACATTTATACAAAATTAGTTCCTGAGCAAAATGTACTGTTTAATTAATAAGTTCCTTTACTCCTACATTTCTTAGATTGCAGTACTATTTGTTCAAGCATTTCACGTGAGGAAGTCAGATATCTTTGTCTCTTGCAAAGCTTTTGCTTCAGCTTGGTCTTAAAATAAGCTTTATCGTCGCCGTATTTGTCGTTCTGTTTATAATAGTTTTTCTTCTGAAAAATATTTCCATTTTATTGTTTTATTAAACTAGGTATCTTCACAATTTTACTAAGAAATTACTATACCCTGATGTAAAAAAAAAAATACCCGGACATTGGTAAATGAAAAAAAAATATCGTCAAAACTTGTATGTTGTTATTAAAAGAATAAATAAGGTATTTGTGTATATTACTGAGATGAGGTAGTATTTACAGCATTTACATTATTCGGACTATTGTCCTCATCTTTGTTGCCATTTGTACGACGTTTAATAATAGATCATTCTATTTGTCCATTTTCCTGAGATGAGGTAGTATTTACAGTATTTACATTATTCGGACTATTGTCATCATCTTTGTTGCCATTTGTACGACGTTTAATAATAGATCATTCTATTTGTCTATATTTCTGAGATGAGGTAGTATTTACAGTATTTACATTATTTGGACTATTGTCCTCATCTTTGTTGCCATTTGTACAACGCTTAATAATAGATCATTCTATTTGTCTATATTTCTGAGATGAGGTAGTATTTACAGTATTTACATTATTCGGACTATTGTCCTCATCTTTGCTGCCATTTGTACGACGTTTCGGCCGTTGTACGCTCTGGCCCTTGTCAGGTGCTAAGAATTTCGAACCGAACCCTTAATTACAGTTACTGGGGTATATGAACTCCATTCTTTGCGTAAAGCCTCGATTGGAAGTCATGATTATCTCCTTCTAACCTAAGGGTTAGAAGGAGATAACATGTAACCGCATTAACGGATTAATACCTTTCCCAAGGATATTTGTGCGCAAGTGAATGCAAGGAATTCAACTGGAATTCGAACTCGGCTCCTCGTTTTGTCGTTCCGAGTCGATATTCACTGCACCACAACGCACAAAAATAACAAAAAACCAAAAAAAAGTTCTCGACGAGAGGTGTGTATACCTTAAATAGCTTTGCCATCATGACATTCATGCCTAATTGATAACGCCACACTTCGGCTCTAGGGTTCATATAGGAGAGATTTTGTTTTATAATCGCGTCGCCCCAAGCAAGGCATTTTACTGCCACTGTTGTGCAGGGGGTTACACAGGAGGAAAGTTATTATAAAGACTGACAGATTACAGGGGGTGTCATGAAGAGAGTAAGAGAAGGATGAGAATACTGATGAGAGAGGAGTGGGTGGAGAAAGGAGCACGAGAGAGAGAGAGAGGATGCAAGTTAGTGAGACAGGAGATGACTAATGTTTTTACATTTCAATTCTCGAAAATTGTAGCTGTCTGGAAAGCAAGTAAGCGGAAACGAATTCCACATGCCTGAAGTGCGAGAAAAGAAGCTACTAGAGTAGAATTTGTGTTTGCAATTTATAGGTTTCACAGTAAAAGGATGGGACCTTGTTATTAATCTTGTGACTCGAGTAAATTCATATATAGGGGGTAACAGTGAGCTAAGTTCATCGGAGCAGAAGCCATGAAAGTATTTGTAGAAGAGACACAGGGAAGACACATTGGGCCGGTGAGAAAGTGACTGTATCCGAGCTGCCAAGTTGGGATTGATCACATTACAGATTTTCCGTTGGATTTTGTCAAGGACCCCTAGGTGGATAGCAGGAGCATCCGACCAGATATGGCAGCAATATTCAATGCACTGGCAATATTCAATGCACGGGTAGATTTGTATATGTGCAGGATTGTTTCAGACGAGAAAAACTTCCTGGTCCTGCACAGAGAACCGACCTCTATTTGTTTTCAAATATATTACAACAGCTGTATGCTCTATGTAGATGGAGAAACAATTTGTCTTTGCGTGTTTTGTTGCGACACACATATCTAAACTTATTTATAAATGGAACTGTGTGTGTGTGTGTCCTTTACCTATAGACTCCGAAACGGCTGAACCGATTTTCTTGAAAATTTACACAGTTGTACTAAAAGCGTCTGCGAGTGTTCTTAGCTAGGTTTTGTGTCGAAGTACCCCCGATAAATATCGAAAATCGAAAAAATCGGGTTATAGAAGGAGTGGTTCGATTTTAATCAAATTTGATACACTCATAGACAAAGACGTAAGAAACGATATTCAGAAGTTTCAAGGTTGCAGTTCTTACAATAGTGTATAAAATCGATAATATATATATATATATATATATATATATATATATATATATATATAAGGCAAGATGTTTGTGTGTGTCTGTTTATCTGCCTGTATGTCTGTATTTCTCAGCCCAGTTTTTGCATCGGGTTTGGATCTAAATAGGTAGAATTGCAATTCTTAGTCTCAGCCATAATACCATTTACTCAGATGACTTATTTAACCTTCAAAATTCAGTTTACGACGAAAAAAACTTATTTGATATCGATACCAGGAAATCAAAATTTGACTTACATCCATTCATTTTTCTTTCAGTCTACGGTTTCGCTTTAACTGGAAACAACTATTGCTTTTTAGTCTTTCGTGCCAACGTCTAAAGAGTCTGAGCTCCAGGATCATGGATTAGTTTTAAAGCTTTCATTACACCCGAGCAACGCCGGGCTATAGTGCTAGTGAGTGAATAACAGTGTGTATTTCTATCACTGTTTGTTTTGATGCCTGTATATGAGGGTTCGTACAGAACATACCCTTTTCGATTGCCATTAGTCATTACATTTGTCACGCCAGACTCTTTTGGGCCTGGCCACGTTATCTCACGTCTGACCGCCGTTAGGTCTTGGTGTTCCTTTCGACTTTCAACGAAACGCTTACAGCATCCATCTGCCCGTTTTATCAAACGGCCCAAACTCACCCAGCCCGTCTTTGCATTCACCTCACACACTGGTTATAACGACACAGTTGTCCATTCCTAGTCGATTACAGCTGTGGGCTGTCGATATGGTCACTCACCTTTCCCCCTACCTTTCTCTCAGATAATTCTTTTGGGTCTTTTCATGTTTCTCTCAAGACCAACGTTAGCGAAAATTTCTGGGCGGAAAAAAAAGATTTTTTAAATGATTAGATATTTCTCGCCGAAGTAAAGAGTTTTACAGCCATGGCCTAAAATTTGAGACCACCCAACATTTTTTTTCATAAAAACGAAAAAAAAAAAATTCAATAGCATAAAAATAAAAGGCAATGCTCACTTCAATGCAACGAATTTATTAAAAGCAGTTTATTTAGATAAACCAAAACTAAATTTAAATTTTAAATTCTCGGTCACCCTTCTTTCTTGTAAGTATATATCATCGCATCAAAGTAAACATCATTCTAGCACGATGACGTTCTAAAAATTGAAACGCGCCACACGAAAATTTTTCCACTTTGTCATGGATTTTCCTAAAGATTTTTTTTTATATGTAAAAATTTAAACCAGTAATCTAGTAAGAGAAAGCGAAAAAAAAAAATGACGGCAAACCTGAAGCAGACTACCACCACGATTAATTTCGTTGTTTTTCATTTTTTTTTTTTTTCAGCGCAGTCCTATCGATTACCCACTTAGCTTTACGATTGAAAAAAAAGATTTTGAAAAATTTAAATATTTAAACATTTTCGGGGTGGGGGGGGGGATCAGTTTCTCATACAACGTTATAGTAAATCGAGCCTCCATTTTGAAACCAGTCGCCGGTACGACATTACCGCCACCTGTAAATTTGTTCATTATCAAATGTTTTGGACTTTTTTTTCAGTGCAATATTATCTTTTACACCTTAAACTTTACGAATGACAAAAAATTTGCAAAAATTTCAATATTTAAACAATTTTAGGGGGGTGCAGTTTCTCATACAACCTTATAGTGGATTGAAAATGGAGGATCGATTTAATTTAACGTTGTATGAGAAACTGACCCCCCCCCTCCACAAATTTGTTTAAATATTTGAATTTTTCAAAATTTTTTTTTCTTTTTTTTGATAATCAGAATGTTTAAGTAAAATCGAGAGAACTGAAAAAACAACAAAATTAACATAAACAAAGCGACCCCCAACGTGAGTGGGTTGAAAATGGAGGATCGATAACGTTGTATGAGAAACTGCCCCCACCCCACAAATTTGTTTTAATATTGTAATTTTCTTGCACATTTTAAGCTTTATGGAATGGTGTGCCATCGTGCACAAATACGCTGAGACCATTTAAGCGCATGTGAATCTCTAGTTTATCCAGCAACGATTTCAGATACTTTTGACCAATCATGAATGTTCCTGCGCCCAAGAAATATAATCGAATAATCCATGAATAAAAATGATATAGAAATTGATCCAAATCATCATCATCTGTAACATAATAAAGACCGTCGTATATATATATATATATATATATATATATATATATATATATATATATATATATGTTCGCGTTCATCAAGAGAGAGAAAAATAGAGAGACAATAGTGATGCAGAGACGGCTAAGTTTGATAGAGAGACAATAGCGAGGTAATGTCGGGTCAGTTCATTAGAGAGACAATAGCGAGGCAGAAACGGCTCAGTTCATTCGAGAGACAATAGTGAGGCAGTCTCGGCTCAGTTCATCGGAGAGACAATAGCGAGGCAGGGACGGCTCAGTTCATCGGAGAGACAATAGTGAGGCAGAGACGGCTCAGTTCGATAGAGAAACAATAGCGAGGTAATGTCGGCTCAGTTCATTACAGAGACAATAGTGAGGCATAGACAGCTCAGTTCGATAGAGAGACAATCGCGAGGTAATGTCGGGTCAGTTCATTAGAGAGACAATAACGAGGCAGAAACGGCTCAGTACATTCGAGAGACAATAGTGATGCAGTCTCGGCTCAGTTCATCGGAGAGAACAGAGAGGTAGAAACGGCTCAGTTCGATAGAGAGACAATAGCAAGGTAATGTCGGATCAGTTCATTAGAGAGACAATAGCGAAGCAGAGACGGCTCAGTTCATTAGAGAGACAATAGTGATGCTGTCTCGGCTCAGTTCATTAAAGAGACAATAGTGAGGCAGCCTCGGCTCAGTTCATTAGAGATACAATAGCGGAGACGGCTCAGTTCATCAGAGAGACAATAGCGAGGCAGAAACGGCTCAGTTCATTCGAGAGACAATAGTGATGCAGTCTCGGCTCAGTTCATTAAAGAGACAATAGTGAGGCAGCCTCGGCTCAGTTCATTAGAGAGACAATAGCGGCGCAGCATCGGCTCAGTTCATTAGAGAGACAATAGTGATGCAGCCTCGGCTCAGTTCATTAAAGAGACAATAGTGAGGCAGCCTCGGCTCAGTTCATTAGAGAGACAATAGCGGCGCAGCATCGGCTCAGTTCATTAGAGAGACAATAGTGATGCAGCCTCGGCTCAGTTCATTAAAGAGACAATAGTGAGGCAGCCTCGGCTCAGTTCATTAGAGATACAATAGCGGCGCAGCATCGGCTCAGTTCATTAGAGAGATAATAGCGAGGCAGAGACGGATCAGTTCATTAGAGACATAACAGCGAGGCAGAGTCGACTCAGTTCACTAGAAAGACAATAGCGACTAAGTTCATTTGTGATACGATAGTGAGTCTGCGTCAGCTAAGTTCATTAAAGAAATAATAGCGAAGCAGCGTCGCCTCAGTTCATACTCTTTACTAACAATTATTAAACTTTACTATCAGTTATGAAAGCTCTAACCGCGTGTTTGCTGTTTAAGAGTACAATACTGTTAAATTTTTTTGCAATACTTATGTCGTCGAGTAGTGAGGAATATATATATATATATGTGTGTGTGTGTGTGTGTGTTAGTCATCCACATACAAGCCTGTTGCGCTGTATCACAGCTCACCAGTGTCGCTAGATATTCACTTGCTTCTGGTCGGGATCAAAACTCAACCGATTTGGTGTCAATTGGAGTCGCTAACCCCTAAGCCATAGGCATATGGAATCAAAGAAGGGAAATTTTAGCGTGTTGTATCTAAGCGGGGTATACACACGCCAGTCATCGAAAGAACTCAGTTCATTGCTGAAGATCCTCCCAAATATTTTTGCCGTCATTTTTAACGGCTGAGATACACTTGTAATTTAATATTTTGTTGGACCATCTTTCCCCTTGTTAACCATTACAATACGTCAAGGCATGCTGGCTATATGACTGAAAATATCCTACTGAAATCCCAATATTTTAACCGTCCATAATAACGTCTACAACAGCCTTGGCATTTGGCTACCTATTTGTCTGTAATCTTATTCTTCAAGTCATCCCAGAGATTTTCTATGGAATTGAGATCTTCTTCAGGACGTAAGCGATCATGGCTTTCCACATCTCCTTATCCCTGGTGGCTCTTAGCACGCTTTCTCCTGTTACACGACCCAAACGCCGCTCTGCAATCCACTAGTTCAAGCCCATATATCTAAAATATATAAATGTATAAAAACTATCATGGCCACAAAATGAGGGATCAGTTTATATATTGATTATAATACAGAATCGATCCCCCATTTTATATCCACATTATATTTTCTTATAAACTGTTTGCATATATATTCTTCTTTTATGTGCCGTGTCCTTTCAGGACGTATGCGATCATGCCCTTTCACGTCTCCCGATCTCTGGTTGCTCTTAGCAAGCTTTCTTCTGTTCAGTCAGTTAGTTAAGTGCCATACATGATACACGCTTGGGCGATCATGTCTCGAAAGAGACATGACTGACTAGGCAGAAGATTATCCCGCAGTAGGTTGCCATTGCTTTCTGCGGTAGACTTGTTGCCGACCAAGGCTATAGAGCCCAATCTGTCCTGCTATTTAACCCATAACTAGAAGGAAGAGACGGATTAATACCTTTCCCAAGGGCATTTGCGCGTAAGTGAATACAATGGATTCAATTGGAATTCGAACTCGGCTCCCCGGTTTCTCGTTCCGAGCCGATATCCACCACTCAACTTAAACCCCACTCTGACATACACATGCTCAGGCCCGTCAAATATTTTATCTGCTGCTTTCCTCTGTCTCGTTTTCCCTCTATCCATTTAATATAATTGAATTTATTTCTTGCAATGTTCTTTTTCTTCTATGTGCCCTGTCGCTTCAGGACGTAGGCGATCATGGCTCTCTACGTTTCCCTATCCCTGGTGGCTCTTAGCACGCCTTCTCCTGTTACACCATACAACCCTCGTTCCATCATCCACCTGATTAGGTCCTTCAAATATGTTATCCGTTGCTTTCCCCTGTCTCTTTTTCCCCCTCTATCCGGCCTGTTAGTATCAGGTTCTCCAAGACTTCCTTCCTCATTGCATGTCCCAGGAACTTCAATTGTCTCTTCCTGATGCTCAGTATTAATTTCCTTTTTGTTTCCATCATTTGCAAGACCTCATCATTGCTCACATGCTCGATCCATGATATTCGCAGCTTCCTTCTGTAGAACCACATTTTGGTTGCTTCAAGTGTTTCCTTCATCTTTGATGATATTGCCCAGCATTCACTGCCATATTGAAGAAATGACATCACATAGCAATCCAGTACTCTCTTCTTTGTTTCTAGCGAAATTGTCCTGTTTCTTAATACTTTACTCAACTTCTGGAATGCTTCCTTCGCCATGCCAATTCGCCTTCGGATTTCTGTGTCGCACTTTCCGTTTTCTGTTATAACACTTCCCAGGTATTTAAATTTGTGTACCCGCTTATGAGATCAGTGCTTCTTAAAATTATTTTACACTTTTTATTGTTTATAGTGTATGGCACAATAATGCATACAATTGTAGTGTATGGCAATAATGCATACAATATTAATTCAGTGATTTGTGTGTTATTTAAAGCTGAAAGCTATTTTGGGCATTGTAGAATAATACATTTTGGCGAATTAATATTGTGTTAGCAATTTCTTAGGATAAAAATGATTTTTTTTTTTCAGATACAAATCCTACTATTTAACTTATAGAGGGGGGGCAAGATATTTTAGTGAAAACGAATGTACCAAACTTAACTGGAATTCAAACATGTCTCTTCCATTTCTCATTTCATCCTGAAAGCCTTCTAAGATGATGATGACGGACAAAAACAAGTCAGTCAGTCAGTTAAGTGCCATACGTGATATACGCTTGGGCGATCATGTCTCGAAAGAGACATGACTGACTGGGCAGAAGATTATCCCGCAGTAGGTTGCCATTACTTTCTGCGGTATACTGGTTGCCGACCAAGGCTATAGAACCCAATCTGTCCTGTTATTTAACCCATAACTGGAAGGAATAGACGGATTAATACCTTTCCCAAGGGTATTTGCGCGTAAGTGAATGCAGAGAATTAAACTGGAATTTGAACGCGTGTGTATACACTACTCATATACAACTCGTTAAAATTTCCCTTCTCTGATTCCATGCGCCTATGGCTTAATTTTGATCCCGGCCAGAAGCAAGTGGATGTGTCTAGCCACACTGATGAACTGTGATACAGCGAAACAGGCTTGTATGTGGATGACTAATATATTATGCTCTCATTACGTTTGAACTCTCTGGCAGAAAGTAATATCAACCTACCTCGGGATAATCTTTTGCCCTATCAGTCATGTCTCGAAAGAGTAATGCATTGCATATTACGGAAATTAACGAAGATTAACGAAATTGGTTATAAACAACCGACATTTGAAATTATTTGTTGGAACATTATTTTTCATCGATACTCGTATTTAAGTAGATATTCTGTTTATAATCAAACAGTATTATATATTTATTTCTACCGGCCTCATTATTTACGATAATCATCATGTTACGGAAATTAACGAAGATTAACGAAATTGGTTATAAACAACCGACATTTGAAATTATTTGTTGGAACATTATTTTTCATCGATACTCGTATTTAAGTAGATATTCTGTTTATAATCAAACAGTATATTGTTTCCGAATCCTCTACACTGTCCCTAAATTCATGTCAAACACTCTGAAATGTCCTATTGGAGCTTCCGACGAAAATATCAAGCAGTACAACATGCCGTTTCAAAATTTTCTGACTGTGTGAATTATGTCACGGTGCTCTTTTTCTCACGGACGGTTCCCAACTGACCCTACTATACTGTGCATTCAATAAAAATAGCTTAATCTGCTGCTAAGAAGGTCGGTTCTCTGTGTAAGACCAGAAAGTTTTTCCCGTCTGAAACAATCCTGCATATATATAAATCTACCATCTGACCGTGCATTGAATACTGCTGCCATATCTAGTCGGGTGCTTCTTCTATCCACTTAGGTGTCCTCGACCAAATCCAACGGAGAATCTGTAATGTGATCGATCCTGACATAGCAGCTTAAATGCAGTCACTTTCACACCGGCGCAATGTGCCCTTTGTCTCTTCTACAAATACCTTCACGTGATCATGTCTCGAAAGAGACATGACTGACTGGGCAGAAGATTATCCCGCAGTAGGTTGCCATTGCTTTCTGCAGTAGACTGGTTGGCGACCAAGGCTAAAGAACACAATCTGTTCTGTTATTTAACCCATAACTGGAGGGAAAAGAAGGATTAATACCTTTCCCAAGGGTTTTTGCGCGTAAATGAATGCAAGGAATTCAACTGGAATTCGAAATCGGCACCCCTATTTCTCGTTACCCACTGCACCACAACGCACATCCGGTTTGAATTAATTTATTTGTTAATTTTTCCACGTGTATATACACTTTATATCAAAGGTTTTGGGCCAAAGATTTCAAAGACTCAACTAAAAATTGAAGATTTATGCTTTCTTCCAAACTAGCTCACTACAGGCCACAGAGATGCTCTCATCCTTAATAATAACGTAAATACCCAATCACTGTATAGACTACCTGCATATATATAAATCTACCATCCGCCTTTGAATTGAATACTAATGCCATATCTGGTCGGGTGCTCCCGCTATCCACCTAGGGGTCCTTGACAAAATTCAGTTGGGAATATGTAATGTGATCGATCCCGACTTGGGGGCTAGAGTACAACCAATTTCTCACCGGCGCAATGTGGCTTCCCTGTATCTCTTCTACAAATACTTTCACGGCTTCTGCTCCGATGAATTTAGCTCACTGGTGCCCCCTATATATGAATTTACTCGAACCACAAGATTAGCAACTAGATCCCATCCTTTTACTGTGAAACCAATAAATTGTAAATGCAAATTCTACTCCATCAGCTTCTTTTCTCGCACTTCCCGCCTGTAGAATTCCCTTCCGTCTACTTGCTTCTCCGACATCTACAATCTCCAAGAATTGAAATGTAAAGTCAATAGTCATTTCCTATCTCACTTACCTGCATCCTTTCTTTCATGCTCCCTTCTCCGTCCACTCCACTCTCATCAGTATTCTCATCCTTCTCTTACCCACTTCTTGTCACCCCCTATAACCTGTCACTCTTTCCTCCTCACCGCACATTGAAGGTGGTATTAAACGGACATGCCTCCCAGAACTACCCTACAAACGCGGGTGTCCCTCAAGGCTCTATCTTAGGTCCTACGCTCTTTCTGATCTGCATCAATGATTTCCCCGATGCCATAACATCCCAAGTAGGCATGTACGCCGATTACACCACAGTTTACTCTCGCCTCGATCAAACATCTGGTGTGGCCGACAAGGCGAACCTCGCTACCGAGCTAGAAAATTACCTCCAATCCGTGGTGGATTGGGGTAAGAAATGGCTCGTAAATTTCAAGTCTTCCAAAATGAAGCTCCTATCAATTAACCACCATAGACAACCGCACCTACCTCCCATTAGCATGGAACAGGCTTGCCTCCCAGAGAGTAAAACACTACGCCCGCTTGGCCTCATACTCTCAGCGGACGTAAAGTGGAATGACTACATCGAATCCATTGCTAAATCAGCTGCTATGAAAGTTGGTTCTCTGTGCAGGGCCCGGAAGTTATTTCCGTCTGAATCTATCCTGCACATATATAAATCTACCATCCGCCCGTGTATTGAATACTGCTGCCACATCTGGTTGGGTACCCCTGCTATTCTTCTCGGGGTTCTTGACAAAATACAACAGAGAATCTGTAATGTGATCGATACCAACTTGGCAGACCGGCTGCAGTCACTCTCTCACCAGCGTGACGTGGCTTCCCTATGCCTCTTCTATAAATACTTTCACTGCTTCTGCTCCGATGAACTTAGATCACTGGTGCCCCCTAGGTTCGAATTTGCACGAAATACTAGATTAGCAGCTAGGCCCTACCCTTTTACAGTGAAACCGATAAAATGTAACTGCAATTTCTACTCCAACAGCTTTTTTACTCGCACTTCCCGCCTGTGGAATTCCCTTCCACATACTTGCTTCCCCGACAGCTACAATCTCCAGGAGTTTAAATGTAAGGTCAATAGACACCTCCTAACACACTAACTCGCATCCATTCTATCAAACACTCTCCCCATGCACATCCTTACCCGTCTATCACCCGCCTTCTGACATTTCCTATATCTAACCACTCTTTCTCAACACCTTCCCCTATGTAACCCCCTGCGCAATAGTGGAAGTGGAATGCCTTGCTTGAGCGATAGGATTATTCAAAACAAAATTTCTATACTATTATAATGTGGATATAAAATGGGGGATCAATTCTATATTAAAATCAATATATAAACTGATCCCCCACTTTATGGCCACAGTTATCCTTCTTTTACCCGTTTCCTGACACCTCCTATAATCTGTCACTCTTTCTCATCACTTTCCCCTATGTAACCCCCTGCGCAATAGTGGCAGTGGAATGCCTTGCTTGGGGTGAAATGATTAAAAAAAATAATTAGCTTTGGTACAGATCATCACTGTCAATAGGAGTTTAGGGTCTTTCAACATCATACCACCCTCTCCACGGTGACCCAGCCGATACTGATCAAATATCGACTTGTGTGCCATCTACCAGCTATAATTGTTCTCATGCTGCTCACAGCGCACTGCGAATTAATACTCGTCTGGCCTTTTATCGTCAAATCATGAACAACTTCCGGTTCACCAGCGCCTTCGCTCTCCTATTAAGAAGGAAGCGAACATAGAAACCATTTCGCGTCTATAAGGAAATACTCTCGCTTTGAAGTGGTTAGTAATGTACTGCCTCTTCACCCACTGAGATATACAGACACACGTAAATTTAAAACTGTTTCAACCCAATGATACACACCGGCACGCACATATAAATAACCAAATCCACCCCAATGCTAATTCCTATTTATTAATCTAAACGAATTATAATCAGACCTATCGTCGGAAGGATTACACCAAAATAATTCACGATAATTTTCTGTCAGTTTGGCGAGAGAATTCTTCTTTCAATAAACAAAAAATGTGAGAAAGAGTGCAAATCGGCCATTCGCGTGTGCCGAGGGAGAATGTTTATTCAATCTGTTACTATAGCAATCTCGCGTGACGTCATGCCGCCTTACGAGACGGGACAATGGTGATGCGCATGTCAGAAGCAATTTTCGGTGCCCGTATTGCCAATATGGACGATGTCACCGTTAATTCGCACGAAGCAAACTCATTTCCGGCTTTAATTATTCATGCAAATGTATTTATTTCAATGCTATATTTAAAGAAAGAAAGAAAGAAAGAAAGAAAGAAAGAAAGAAAGACGTTTCGGGTTTTAATCATTTATGAAAATGTATTATTTCAATGCCATATTTAAAGAAAGAAAGAAAGAAAGAAAGAAAGAAAGAAAGAAAGAAAGACTTTTCGGGTTTTAATTATTCATGCTCATGTATTTATTACAATGCCATATTCAAAAAGAAAGAAAGAAAGAAAGAAAGAAAGAAAGAAAGAAAGAAAGAAAGACGTTTCGGGCTGTAATTGTTCATGCAAATTTATTATTTTTATGCCATATTCAAAGAAAGAAAGAAATTAGAAAAAGGCAAAAGAAAGAAAGAAAAAATTAAAGAAAGAAAGAATTAAAAAAGAAAGAAAGACATTTCCGGCTTTCATCATTCATGAAAATGTATTATTTCACGGCCATATTTTAAGAAAGAAAGAAAGAAAGAAAGAAAGAAAGAAAGAAAGAAAGAAAGACGTTTCAATCTATAATCGGTCATGCAAATGTATTTATTTCAATGTCATATTCAAAGAAAGAAAGAGAGAAAGAAAGAAAGAAAGGCATTTCCGGCTTTAATCATTCATGCAAATGTATTTTTAATGCCATATTTAAAGAAAGAAAGAAAGAAAGAAGTTTCGATCTATAATCATTCATGCAAAAGTGTTTATTTTAATGCCATATTCAAAGAAAGAAAGAAAGAAAGAAAGAAAGAAAGAAAGAAAGAAAGAAAGAAAGAAAGACAGACAGACAGACAGACAGACAGACAGACAGACATTTCCGGCTTTAATCATTCATGCAAATGTATTTTCAATGCCATATTTAAAGAAAGAAAGAAAGAAAGAAAGAAAGAAAGAAAGAAAGAAAGAATAGTTCACTGCCGCCATTATTTTGGAATTAGGGAACGGAGAAACCCTCGGGACATAAATTGGCGATGTTACACGTGACATACCTTGTGTCGTAAATAAAACATGACTGAAAACGTCTGTACGGACCTTCTCCCCAGTGAGCGATTGCCTTTGCTCGACATAGAATCAGTATGACAAATACTTTCTTTTGGCACCGTCTTCTTTTCTACAAACAACTTTCGCTTCGTCTCATGTTCTCGCGACCTTTCACGCCTCTCTGAATGCGACACGGTTTTCTTCTATTATCATGCAAAAGGAATTTCGAAACAGTTGGCGATGACACTGATTTGAACTATGTGCCGAAAAGAGAAACCTTTGGGAAAAAGGAAACCTTTGGGAAAAAGGAAACCTTTGAGTGATTGTATGTCAGTGGTAATATCATGAGGTTTGTTTTTAGATTTAAAACAATTGCTTCTATTTAGCGGCTGAAGAAAAAAACAAAACTTCAACGAAGGCATTTCTGTAGGTACCTCCATTCCGTTTTCAATATCTAAGTTTCAAATTGAATTTTTAAAAATAAAACCTTTTTCTTGGAGTTTTAATTTTAGCTTAATTGAAAGCTAAATCATTAAATTTACTATTTCTAGTAAGTAAAATACTCTGATGTATTTCAAACAGAAATTATATTTATTGGAATCTAAAATTTTAGATTTTTTTTAAATTTTCCATTTTTCGACTATTTTTTAAGCGATCGACACATTTGTAAACAAAAGTTAATTCTCGGTTTTAAAAATCTTGCTAAAATAAAATATGCATATCGCACTCGTTATTTTGAGGGAAATTATCAAAGTTAAAGTTAAATTAACCTGATTTGAAACAAATATTGAGTTTTCAAGTAGGCGATGACTGCACCTGTTATCAATCAATATGGAAGTGTGGTGACCAAAAGTTGACATAACCCTGTTTGACATATCGTAAGGAGAACAACCCTTGAAATATGTGACCTTTTAATGATAAGTCTCTTATAAGTTTCCATAGTAAAAGAAAATGTGCAGGTTGACTTAATAAAAAAAATAGAAATTATTTTTAAAATCTTAATTCTAAATGATTTATATTAAGCTTTTGAATTTTCGATTTGTAAATAATGTTTATTTTTAATGAATTAATAACCGAAAACTCTGAGTAACTGGAAGAAATTTAAAATATGTTTAAAACTTTAATTAGGAAAAAAAATGCAAACAATTCTTATAAAAATTCATTATTCATCAAACTCCCTTTCGTTTAATTGTTTCCCTGATAACTGCAATATCCAAAAATTTAAATGCAACATCAGTTCCCGTTATCAATCTTTTTGAATTCCGTTCATCTTTTATCCTTTCTTCAGTATCCACTGTATGTACCCAGTCTTTTCTCTCACTGGGACCCTTCGCGTTAATGGCGGTCCCGCCTTGCTTTGAGTGAAATGATTTAATAAATAAAAAATTAAAAGGACATGTTTAACATTATAATTGAATCCTATAAATTAATTAAGCGTATTATTTATTTGTCATAAAAGCTGAGAGTTGTGTTTACTGGTTCTTACTGGATGTATTAAATAATTTTGTCCTCTGTCCTGTACTGACCTTTCAGGGTTACCCCCAAATGTCCCGTATTTAGTTAATCCACCCACGTCTATTGAACAGGTTAAGAGGCTCATCCCTTCCCAAAACTGGAGGGAAGTGAGGGATTAATACCTTTCCAAAAGGTACTACTGCTTAAGTGAATGCAGGGTACTCAACTGGAATTCGAACTCGGCTCACCGATTTCTCCTTCCAAACCGACATTCACTGCACCACAAGGCACATCCGTCACTGAACGGTTACAGCGCCTGGTATTCCCAAGCGGTCACCCATCTAAGAACTGACCAGGCTCCCCTTGCTTAACTTCGGTGATCGAACGAGAACCGGTGTATTCAACGTGACATGCCGTAAGCATCATCAATATATGATGGGCTGTGATACATCGAAACAGATCTATATATATTACTACATGCTGAAATGTCCTCGACTCGAAGATGAACTTTTAAAAAAATCTAATTTTGCTCACTAACTTGCATCCTCTCTCTTCTCCTTTTTCCGTTCACTACCCACCCTCGTCAGTATTCTCACCCTTCTCTTAACCACTTCTTGACACTCCTATGTAGCCCCCTGCACAACAGTGACAGTAAAATACCTTGCTTGCGGTGATATAATTATAAAATAAAAAGATATCTATCTATCTATCTATCTATCTATCTATCTATCTATCTATCTATCTATCTATCTATCTAGGTAGATAGATAGATAGATAGATAGATAGATAGATAGATAGCCCGACAGCTACAATCTCCAAGAATTTAAATGTAAAGTCAAAAGTCATCTCCTATTTCACTAACCTGCATCCTCTCTTTCATGCACCTTTCTCTGTCCACTCCACTCTCATCAGTATTCTCATCCTTCTCTTACCCACTTCCTGACATCCCCTGTAACCTGTCACTCTTTCTCATAACTTACCTCTTATGTAACCTCCTGCTCAACAGTGGCAGTATAATGTCTTGCTTTCGCGATATTATTATAAAAAATGTATTTAATTGTGGAAAAAGGGTAAAGTTCTTTTTCTCGTGCTGGGTAAAACTGTAACAGTGCCTCTGTCCTCAGTCAACCATAGCAATTGAGCAAGTTGCAAACACGTCAGTTTTGTGAAAACTTCTAACAACCTGAGTCACATTTTTAATAAACAAATTCAAATTTTTTTTTTAATCATATCACCCCGAGGAAGGCGGTAACGCCACTGATGTGCAGGGGGCTACGTAATAGTGAAAAAATTGGAAAAGAGAAAGCCGGAAACTACATCCTAAACAGAGAACAATGGATGAGCCTCTTAACCTGTTCAATAGACGTGGGTGGAGTGTGAACCGGGCGATAGATAGATCTATCTACTCCAATTGAAAAAAACAAAACAAAGTGAGAAGATTTGAAAAGAGAAAGCCGGAAACCACATCCTAAACAGGGAAGAAGGGATGAGCCTCTTAACCTGTTCAATAGACATGGGTGGTGTGTGAACCGGGCGATAGTTTAGTCTATCTACTCCAATTGAAAAGAAGAAAAAAAAAATGAGAAGATTAGAAAAGTGAAAGCCGGAAACCACATCCTAAACAGGGAACAAGGGATGAGCCTCTTAACCTGTTCAATAGACATGGGTGGAGTGTGAACCGGGCGATTGCCTGAATTTTCGAGAAATCGTGTTAAGAAAATAGCTATCTTCCAGTACAATTCAAACCTGCGACTCCCTTAACAAAGTCGAAGTAAGCCATAAATACATGAGTTCCCGATTTCCCATGACATTTATCGAATTTTCAGGTCAGTGAATAGACATACTATCCTCTCAAATACGAGTATCCATTAAAAACAATGTTCAAACAAATAAATTTAAATAAGTATATCAGTTAATACTATTTCGTAATTTTCTGTAAGATTTCGTAATATATATAGGGCTTCAATCCTGGGTAGAAAGCAATCGGATGTCTAACCATACTGATGAGCTGTGATACAGCGAAACAGATCTGTCTGCGGATGACTATTTACGCTCTCACACCCTGATTGAGCACTCTGGAAGAATGGTAGACTTTGAAAAAACAGTACCTACTCTAGCATCTACGCATCGTTCATTCAGTAATGATCCTGCACATATATAAATCTACCATCCGCCCGTGGATTGAATACTGCTGCCACATCTGGTCGGGTGCCCCTGCTATTCTCCTCGGGCTTCTTGACAAAGTACAACGGAGAGTTTGTAATGTGATCGATACCGACTTAGCAGACCGGCTGCAGTCTCTCTCTCACCGGCGCGACGTGGCTTCACTGTGTCACTTCTATAAATACTTTCACGGCTTCTGCTCCGATGAACTTAGATCACTGGTACCCCTAGGTTCGAATTTGCACGAGATACTAGATTAGCAACTAGATCCCACTCTTTTACAGTGAAACCGATAAAATGTAACTGCAATTTCTACTTCAACAGCTTCTTTTCTCGCACTTCCCGCCTGTGGAATTCCCTTCCACATACTTGCTTCCCCGACAGCTACAATCTCCAGGAGTTGAAATGTAAGGTCAATATACACCTCCTAACACACTAACTCTCATCCATTCTCTCAAACACTCTCCCCATCTACATCCTTACCCGTCTATCACCCTCCTTCTGACATTTCCTATATCTAACCACACTTTTTCACCACCTTCCCCTATGTAACCCCCTGCGCAATAGTGGCAGTGGAATGCCTTGCTTGGGCGATAGGATTATTCAAAACAAAATTTCTATACTATTATAATGTGGATATAAAATGGAATGCCTTGCTTGGGGTGAAATGATTAAAAAAAAATATTCGAGCACTCTAACTACTGGCTCATGATACATCATACGCTAAAAAAAGTCTGCCCCCTTCTACCGAGCACCCATAGCTCAGAGGTAGAATCGCCGACTGATGCCAAGATGAGAACAATAGTCCGAATAATTATAGATACATATCTCTCTCTTATATATATATATATATATATATATATAAACAATCTCTCTCTTATATATATATATATATATATATATATATATATAGGGTGTCCCAAAAAGATGTATACACTTTTTAGCAGCTGATAAATCAAATGTTTGTTTTTTTTCTTTGCAGATTAAACCCATCGATCTAAATGATGACAGCCAGACTAAACTTTGAAAAAAAAATTTATTCTAAGGTGCTAATAGAAACATGAAAACGCAGTTGAAGTGCGAAGACAATTTAGGAGATTGTTTTGAAAAAAAAAAAAACACCAACACGAGTTAAGAGATAAGTTTGAAGCTGATGGAACTGTCCAGAACGTCTCCAAAAAGTATTCCGGAAGACCACGGACATCGACAAAGTCCTACAAAGGAGGAAAGAGTACTTGAAACGTCTCAGCGAACTCCAAAAAGGTCTGTGCGGCAAGCCAGTCGTTGGGTAGGAATTTCAAAATCATCTGTTTATCGCACCATGAAACATTGTAAATGTAAAAGAGTGGATATCGGCTCGGGACGAGAAATCGAGGAGCCGAGTTCGAATTCCAGTTGAATTCCTTACATTCACTTACGCACAAATGCTCTTGGGAAAGGTATTAATCCGTTTTTCCCTCCAGTTATGGTTTAAATAACAGGACAGATTGGGTTCTATAGCCTTGGTCGGCAACCAGTCTACCGCAGAAAGTAATGGCAACCTACTGCGGGATAATCTTCTGCCCAGTCAGTCATGTCTCTTATGAGACATGATCGCCCAAGCGTGTATCACGTATGGCACTTAACTGACTGAATGAATATAATCGTTGGAAACAAGATTAAGGCCTACTGGGCATAAAGTAGGGGATCTGTTTTATATTGTTATGAAGTAATAAACTGATCCCCCACTAATTACTACTTAATAATATAATACCTCTCTTCTCCCTCTAGCTATGAGTCAAATAACAGGAGAGGTTGGGTTCTATAGCCTTAGTTGGCAATTAGTCTACTGCAAAAATTCATGGCATCCTACTGCGGTATTTCTGTCCAGTCAGTCATGTCTCTTTTCAGACATGATCGTCCAAGCGTGTTTCACGTATGGCACTTAAAATTGACTGACTTTGTGAAACAGACTCTCGAGTGAAGGTTTCCCGATTACTGCAATCTTAACCTCTTCAAGTCTTCGGTCAACTGTTTTCTATCCTGCATATCCTGATAATCTGCGGCTATTACGTCGACAAAAAAAAACTCATTCAGTAATCCTCTACCTTGAGTGACTCTTGCATTGGAATAACAGGTATAATATTATTTTTAGAAAATTATAGACTACAACTTGGGAGTGCATGTCAGCTGAACTGCTCCGCATACCTGATTCCACAAGATCTTGAGGTCACCAGAAGAGAATGCGCCACACTTCGGGGTCTTCGTCTGGGCATTTGATGATGTTCTGCGCACTCCGCCTCACTGATGTGAAGCCTCTTCTGCTGTTTCAGCTGGCTTTGTATTGTTGATGTAGCATGCATTCACTTTTCGAGCCAAGTGTCCTTCGTTTCTCTTCAGATCCAATGGCTTGTCTTTTCCACGGCAGTTAATAGATCCGTCATTAAATCATTCATTACTGCTTTCCGACCAATGGACAGCACCCATTTCCTTGTTCTGTGTCCAATGTAACCTCTGCAGCCAACTTCTCCAACTTCTGTGAATCGTCTCCCATCCTGCTTCTTCTTTATTATTAAACATTAATTAATTCCCATTATTACTTATTTTAAACAAGCCAATACTCTGACCTCTCGCTGTTCTGAATTGAGATTAGCCCTTCTTCTAGATTGCCCAGTATGCTCTTCTATTTTACCCATATTTGGGGGGAAAGAAACGAAATCTTGCTTTTCTAAAAAACATTAGTGTGAAAGTGAACACAGTATCATCTATAGTTTGAGATGGACGAAGTGTTTGAATCCTGTCTTCTCCAAAGTCATTAGTGCAAAAAGGAACATAACAGATTCGGTTAGGATTTGAACTAGATTCATCGATTCCATTTTTCGCGCTAACAACCGTTACTCTACACGCACACCCACATTATTACTTCTCCCGAAGCTGATCATTCAGAAGAAATTAGGAATTCGTATTTTTTTATTCTTTAAATTTTCCCTTTCTCTAAACAACAACCAAAAATCGGTTGATCCGACGTTACTGAAGGGTACCCTGTTGGTAACACGCGGGTGATGGGCGATATCCATTTACGGCGTTGAAAATCTATGTTAATGGAAGTCTGCGATAGTGAAAGATAGTGAAGACAAGGTTACCAGAAAAACGGGGAGAGACGCCTGCGATGCGCGAAGGGTTTTCTCGACCGCCCCGGGACAAAAGTTTCACTTGTCACATGCGGTGTCTTATCAGGCCTCCCACTGCAAACTAACTGAAGACTGAAGTGCCGGTATCCGCAGACGAACTCACAGTGTTAGAAAGATGACAAGCGATTGAGGTGGGGCGTATTAGTCAATAGGTAAAATGATACGACAAGTGGATAGGTTTGTCCTGGCGTCTCAAATGTAATTTCAGATGAAGGCCATTGAAGAGAATTTCATCTATGTGTGGACAGGAAAGTCTTTATTTGGTAAAATAAAGACGTTCAACTCAGCGGGAATAGGATGCAAGTCAAATAAAACGCCTACATATGCATATTTGTTTTTATTTGTTTAATGTTATATATATATTATACTGTGTAGAGAATGAAAGTAATTCCGAAAAACATTCGTAGAGATAATCGATATTTAAAAGAAATAAGGTTTTTAGGTTTCTTTAATAATTCATTGTTGTGCCGTGGATATCGGGTTGGAACGAGAAATTGGAGAACTAAGTTCGAATTCCAGTTGAATTCGTTACGCACAAATACCCTAATTTGTACTAATCCGTCGTTTTTCCCTCCAGCTATGAGTGAAATAGCAGGACTGATTGGGTCCTATAGTCTTGTTCATAAAGGTGGGGATAAGTTTTATATTTTTATAAAGTAATAAACTGATCCCTCACTAATTACTACTTAATAATATAATACATCTCTTCTCCCTCTAGCTATGAGTCAAATAACAGGACAGGTTGAGTTCTATAGCCTTGGCTGGCAACCAGTCTACCGCAAAAAGCAAAGGCAACCTACTGCGTGATAAGCTTCTGCCCTGTCAGACATGTCTTTTTCGAAACATGATCGCCTAAAGCGTGTATTACGTATGGCACTTAACTGACTGACTGAATATAATAGTCGGAAACTTGATTAAGGCTTCTACTGGGAATAAAATGGGGAATCAGTTTTATATTGTTATGAAGTAATAAACTGATCCCCCACATATTACTACTTAATAATATAATACATCGCTTCCCCCTCTAGCTATGAGTCAAATAATAGGACAGATTGGGTTTTATAGCCTTGGTTGGCAACCAGTTTACCACAAAAATTAATGGCAACCTATGGTGGGAAAATCTTCTGCCCAGTCAGTCATGTTTCTTTCGAGACATGATCGCCCAAGCGTGTATCACGTATGGCACTTAACTGACTGACTCTATATAATAGTTGGAAACATGATGAAGTTTTCTACTGGTCATAACAGGGGGATCGGTTTTATATTGTTATGAAGTAATAAACTTATCTCTCACTAATTACTACTTAATGATATAATACATCTCTTCCTCCTCTAGCTATGCGTCAAATAACAGGACAGATTGGGTTCTATAGCCTTGGCTGGCAATTAGTCTACTGCAGAAAGTAATGGCAACCTACTGCGGGATAATCTTCTGCCTAGTCAGTCATGTCTCTTTTGAGACATGATCGATCAAGCATATATCACGTATGGCACTTAACTGACTAACAATTCACTGAAAAAAAGTATATCATGATGAAAAAGGCCAAAGTATTTTTTTTATTTTATTAAATTTTTTAATAATTTCTAGCACGTTCGAAATTTTGGTTAAAAATCTTTTTTCTTGTGTCAGCTCGGATAGCAAAAAATAGTATTGGAAATTCTTGCAAAAATCAAATAATTGTCCAAATTTAATGAAACTTTCAAGACTTACTTATAAATTAAATGAACTTTTATTTTAGTAAATTTAGGTAGAAATATTTTTTACATCTGTTACCCCCACACCCACCCCTCCGGAAAGTAAACTTCATCCTTCTTCATATTTATATTAATTAAAAGCAGAAGTCCTTGAAAAATGTCAATTACCAATTTTCGTTTTTTCAAACACTTACTTAACATTCAATAAACCCCGGGCCAAACTAATAAAACAGCAACTTTTAGGCAAAATTTGACTTTATTCATCAACATAGTCTCCTTCTACGGGGATACACTGATTCTAATGCTTCTCTAACAATTCGATGCCTTTTTTGTAGACCAATTTGTCTTTGGCCTCAAAATACGCCTCAGTTTCCGATATCACTTTTGCATTAGAGCTAAATTTCTTTCCACTGAGAATTCTTTTGGGGTCTGCAGTAGTCTGGGGACTAGATCTGTAGAATAGGGTGGATGCGGAAGCAATTCGAAGTGCAATTCATGTTGTTTTGCCATGGTTGCAATCGACCTGTGACACGGTGAAAATTGTTTAAATACTGAAATTTTTGCAATTTTTTTTTTTTTTTGTCATTCATAAAGTTTAAGGTGTAAAAGATAATATTGCACTGAAAAAAAGTTCCAAAAATTTGATAATGAACAAATTTGCAGGTGGCGGTAATGTCGTACCGGCGACTGGTTTCGAAATGGAGGCTCGATTTACTATAACGTTGTATGAGAAACTGATCCCCTACCCCGAAAATGTTTAAATATTGACATTTGTCAATCGGAAAGCTAAGTGGGTAATCGATAGGACTGAGCTGAAAAAAAAAAGAAGAAAATGAAAAACAACGAAATTAAACGTGGTGGTAGTCTGCTTCAGGTCCACCAATTTTTAATAAAGAGAATTACATTCTGATGAAAGACGTCAAAGAAAGTCGCTAATTGACCAAAAGAAAAAAAAATCCTCCCAGTCATATTAAATTAGTTTTTGATATACAAAATATTTTGCTTATTGAAAATATTAAATTTAATCGATTAACTCGAACAAAAGTTTCAAGAATTATTTTTCATTCTTAAAAATTAATTTGAAACATTACGTATGTTTTTTTTGGGGGGTGGGGGGGTTGTTTTTTTCTAACCCTACCTAGTCAAGTTTAAATAATCTAAATTCTCCAGCTACGGTATCTCTGGAGGGGGTCGATGCAATTATCAAGTTATTTTCTCTCGGGTAGCTCCGTGAATGTGGATATAATGGCCAGGCTAGTGAAGCCTATGAAATCATTGCAGACATCCCTCCAAACTCTCTTGGGTTGTTAATTTCTGGGCCGGGTAGTGTGTAAATTCAGTGGAAACAGGGTAAGCAATAAATAAACAGGACTAGAAAAAAAGAACTAGACGAGGCATTGCGGTGATACCGAGCAAAAACGATGGACCGGATGTTTGCACTTTCACGACCAAAAGCAAATGACCAAAAGTCGTCCGTGAGCCGCCGGCTCCGCGCAGATGTTCCGGTTGAAAACTAAAAATTAATTAAATATAAAATTTCCAGTTCGCGAGCCTAATACAAGTGTGAAATCCCAAATCAGCTGCTGTGATCCAATAACAAGATATAAAAAGCGGATACAGAAAGCATCGCCATGGAGACCGACTCGACGAGAAGAGAGTAATTAGTATCTCCCTTGACCCAAGTCAAGCGGCTTACTACGCTCGCCTCCCCTACCTCTTTCCTTCTTCCCTGCCTCAAAAACTACTTACTAACCTAAGGAGCGAATACATCAAAGACATTCCTTACTCTCTTTCAGCATTTTATTGCCATGAACATTTTAACCTCCGTTGGACCTATACTTCATGTATTACTTCAAATGTAAAAACATGAATTGATATGTGTATATAAAAAATTTTATTTTTCAACTCAATTTGCTTTTCTTGGTTTATAACATTTCTTTATGACGTATAGTGGGCTATCGACAACAAGGCCAAATTCCGTTAACCTGCAACAATACACAACTACCCTTCACTTGAACGGACTCTTCACCATGAACTGGAAAAGAACAGATAACCCGCTATAGCATCACGAGACATGGTCAGTATAACGAGAACAGTCTACCCACGGAGAATTCATCGGTATTTTTAAATTATTAAATGATGCATTAGGATTAAATTTGTGACGAAAGAAGATAATTTTATCACCTACAAATCGAATTTAGGAACATTCGTTTAAAGAATATTTGTCTAATGATCATTAGTCTAAAGGATATTGATGTAAGAGCCATCCGTCCAAAGGATATTTGTCTAAGAAACATTCGTCTAAAGAATATTGGTGTAAGGAACATTCGTCTCAAGAGTATTGGTTTAAGGAAAACATGTCTAAGTTATTAAAATACACCTTAAAACGCCGAATCCAGGTGCGTCGTCAGTGTTGTTGCCTCCATGTCATTAGAAGTTTCGGGTCTCAATAAACAACAGACTTCTTCGATAGGCAACCCAACCGAATATGATCATTATTCGGCTCGCACTCAGAAAATAAAATGCCACTAGCTTTAGGACGTACATTATATAAGTTCCCCAGAAAAGGTAATTAATCAAGACTTCACTTGGGCTATTCGATGTTATCGATCGGGTATGCTTGGTTGTACTAGGAATTCCTACATACGGCCAAGACGGAGTGTCTTTTTGAAAAGAAGAAAATAAACCGATATATATATATATATATATATATATATATATATATATTAAAAGATAAAATAAAATAAAATAAACCGCTTTATCATATTGGCTCGTCTTACGACTTTCCTTTCTCTTCCTCCAATTTTCAACTTCTTTATGACCTTATTAACACTTTACCCAATTTTACTGATATACACTATTTTATAGAAAAATATTTAAGACACTTATAGCAACATTACTGATGATACGTGTGGTTTAAAAGTATTTATTGGTATGCATTATATATATCAATGCAACCCACATTAGACGATACTTCTCTATGACATATAATGTTTAGACGAGTGTGCCTTAGAGAAATATTTTTAGACCTATATTTCTTAGACGAATGTTCTTTAGATGAAAGAGAATTATATCAACGATTGCGAAAATAATGTACTTTCAATTTTCGGCCGAATAACTTTCTATTTGATCAAAACTGCATTCTTTAAGTAAATATAAGTCATTTTTTCTTTCTTTTAACTTTTGCTTAAATTTAAAAGCTTTCATGCTTAATTGAAGGATTGATTTTGTTTTTCTAGCCAAAATTTCACCACCTGGTGGAATTTGTCTCCATACGACGTCAGTCCCTTTCTTTCTTTCTTTCTTTCTTTCTTAAGTTGGCTAGCTGCATTCTAATGAACTGGTCAAACTGTCTATTTGATTCTCCCTCCTCTGGGCCAAAAGTTAAAATATTTTCTTCAACCACTGAGAGAAACACTATGGAATGATGTCTTAAAATATTGTTAAAATGTAAGCCATTTTTTCTTTCTTTTAACTTTTGCTTAAATTTAAAAGTTTTCATGCCAAAATTTCACCGCCTGGACTTGAACTAAGTTAAAACTTAGCAAGTCACCATCATTTTCTTTCTATTAGAGTGGATGGACTGGGCTATCGCCCGGTTCACACTCCACCCACGTCTATTGAACAGGTGAAGAGGCTCATTCCTTGTTTCCTGTTTGGGATGCGGTCTCCAGTTTTCTCTTTTCCAATCTTTTCACTCTTTTTTTTATTTTTTATTTTTTTTCAATTGGAGTAGATAAACTAAACTATCGCCCGGTTCACACTCTACCCACGTCTATTGAACAGGTGAAGAGGCTCATCCCTTGTTTCCTGTTTAGGATGCGGTCTCCAGTTTTCTCTTTTCCAATCTTTTCACTCTTTTTTTTATTTTATTTTTTTTTTCAATTGGAGTAGATAAACTAAACTATCGCCCGGTTCACACTCCACCCACGTCTATTGAACAGGTGAAGAGGCTCATCCCTTGTTTTCTGTTTAGGATGCGGTCTCCGGTTTTCTCTTTTCCAATCTTTTCACTCTTACGTAGCCCCCTGCGCATCAGTGGCGTTATCGCCTTGCTCGGGGTGATATGATTTTAAAAAAAGTCAAAATTATGGCCAAAATTATTAGGATGAACGACGAATGCATTGTGTATTGTTTTATAAAAGATTCCTTTTGTATCTCATTTAATCAGAAAGGCATTCTGTAAATTGAAATTAAGGTCAGACCGACTACGATGAATGACGATTGCATTGAGTGTGTAGAGATAAAAAAACATTTTGGAAAAACCCAACGTAAAATTGCACACCCGCAAAAGTGGATTCAAATGACTATTCACTAGAATATTCTGTGACCAGTCAACAGAGTCAGATGGGAGCCACGAGACAAAACAACTAAAATGTAACTTCAACTCCAAATCGACTCGGAGATAAGGTCAAGTCGCACATTGTTCTCTTTCTCCTTATCTCCTTCAACAATTACTACTACGAACATTTTCTACAAATCTTGATACCGATAACTTTATCATTGAACACGAACTCTACCCTTAACTTCTTAATAATGTTTCTAATTGCACATTAACTTGGACAACTTGTGTTATTCTTTCTTTTTAATAAATTTCTAATTTCAAATGCAAAATGTATATTTTATTCTTACACTATCCCACACAATTCCACATATTCCAACATGGCGACAACCAAACTTCTGATAACGATGAAAACCTTCTGATAATTCTTCTGATGATAATTCTGCATAAAACTTGTAAGCTGCAAGGAGTTAAGTCTGGCACAAGGCTGAATTAAAGAGTAATTAACTAACTTCCTATAGCTTCAAGTGTATTGTTTCATAAAAGACCTCTTTTTGTCTATATAAACTTTTAATCAAAAGACTTTATGTTCAAATAATATTTAATTTAATATCAGAATGTCTTCCCAATATGTTTCATCGGAGAGCTTCAGATCTGGTATCTTTAACGTAATGTAAATTTTAAACAAAATTTGTGCACACTTTATAAATTTTCTTCTCTTTGTAGTAGTTCGGCTGCATTTGCTCTCTCACCGGCGGGACGTGGCTTCCCTGTGCTTCTTCTATAAATACTTTCACGGCTTCTGCTCCGATGAACTTAGATCACTGGTGCCCCCTAGGTATGAGTTTACACGAGCTACTAGATTAGCAACTAGGACCCACTATTTTACATTGAAACCGATAAAGTGTAACCGCAATTTCTACTCTAACAGCTTCTTTTCTCGCAATTCCCACCTGTGGAATTCCCTTCCACATACTTGCTTCCCCGATAGCTACAATCTCCAGGAATTTAAATGTAAGGTCTATAGACATCTCCTATCACACTAACTCGCATCCATTCTCTCAAGCTCTTTTTCCATCTACTCCACCCACATCCTCGGTATCCTCATCCGTCTATTACCCCCCCCCCCTTTGACATTTCCTATAACTAAACCCTCTTTCTCATCACTTTCTCCTATGTAACTCTCTGTGGAATTCCCTTCCATATACTTGCTTCCCCGACAGTTACAGTCTCCAGGAATTTAAATGTAAGGTCTATAGACATCTCCTATCACACTAACTCACATCCATTCTCACAAGCTCTTTTTCCATCTACTCCACCCACATCCTCGGTATCCTCATCCGTCTATTACCCTCCTCCTGATAATTCCTATAAGTAAACCTTCTTTCTCGAAAATATTCCTCCTATATAACCCCCTGCAAAATAGTGGCATTAAAATGCTTTGCTTGGGCGATAGGATTATAAAAAAAAACAAAAAAAATTATATACTATTATAATGTGGATATAAAGTGAGGGATCAATTTTACATTACAATCAATTTACAAACTAATCCCTCGCTTTATGGCTACGGTCTTCTTTTTTCTTACCCACTTCCTGATACCTCCTATAATCTGTCACTCTTTCTCATCACTTTCCCCAATGTAACCCCCTGCGCAACAGTGGCAGTAGAATACCTTGCTTAGGGTGAGATGATTAAAAAAAAATTAAAACTACTTTAAATCGATGTTTTAGTGAGAAATATTAATGCGTTGAACTCGGTTTCTTACGTAGAAAAGAACATAATTATTTCTGTAAGAAATACTTAGAAGGCGTTACGATATATAATGCGTCATCTGTAAAAACGCGCCATGTTTAGAGAACCTAAGTCTCGCAAAGACCTCAACCTTATATTCTTTCACTCTCACACAAAACGTTCTCAACTCAACAAGCCCCAAACAATGCACACGGGACGCATACATGCACACAGTCGAATAACCATAATCATCTCGATTTCAAACTAGAATTATGATACACATACACACACATATATAGACAGATGTGAGCAGACGGAGATAGATAGATAGATAGATAGATAGATAGATAGATAGATAGATAGATAATAAAAAGCCTGTCATAGATAGATAGATAGATAGATAGATAGATAGATAGATAGATAGATAGATAGATAGATAGATAGATAGATTGAACAAATGTGCAAGAATTGAACATAGATAGATAGATAGATAGATAGATAGATAGATAGATAGATAGATAGAATAGAATAGATAGATAGAATAAGATAGATAGATAGATAGATAGATAGATAGATAGAAAGAATGATAGATAGATAGATAGATAGATAGATAGATAGATAGATAATGAACAGAATGATAGAATAGATAGATAGATAGATAGATAGATAGATAGATAGATAGATAGATTATAAAGAGCCCGAGATAGATAGATAGATAGATAGATAGATAGATAGATAGATAGATAGATAGATAGATAATGAAAGATGAATGATAGAATAGATAGATAGATAGATAGATAGATAGATAGATAGATTATAAAGATAGATAGATAGATAGATAGATAGATAGATAGATAGATAGATAGATAGATAGATAGATAGAACAAATGAGCAAGAATTGAACATAGATAGATAGATAGATAGATAGATAGATAGATAGATAGATAGATAGAACAAATGAGCAAGAATTGAACATAGATAGATAGATAGATAGATAGATAGATAGAACAAATGAGCAAGAATTGAACATAGATAGATAGATAGATAGATAGATAGATAGATAGATAGATAGATAGAACAAATAGAATAAGAACAAATGAGCAAGAATTGAACATAGATAGATAGATAGATGGATAGATAGATAGATAGATAGATAGAACAAATGAGCAAGAATTGAACATAGATAGATAGATAGATAGATAGATAGATAGAACAAATGAGCAAGAATTGAACATAGATAGATAGATAGATGGATAGATAGATAGATAGATAGATAGATAGATAGAACAAATGAGCAAGAATTGAACATAGATAGATAGATAGATAGATAGATAGATAGATAGATAGATAGAACAAATGAGCAAGAATTGAACATAGATAGATAGATAGATAGATAGATAGATAGATAGATAGATAGATAGATAGATATAACAAATGAGCAAGAATTGAACATAGATAGATAGATAGATAGATAGATAGATAGATAGATAGATGTGAACAGTGATACACCCTTGTGCATATTAATTAAATAAATTTCAAGGCCAAACAAATTTCATCATACACCCCCGAAAATAGATTCATATTACTGCACACCAAATCGATTACACCCTGTCACATGAATGCGTCTAAAACAGACCGTACGGTGAAAGAAAGAAATCTAAAGCAGTTGTTTCAATTAATTTTGTGTACACACATACAAATACACATTAATGCACACATATATACATATATATATATATATATATACACACATACATACATATATGCACACAAATATATATATATATATATATAGGTGTGAGTTTGTAACTTTGGTTTTCACGCTTTTGCGATCGTCAGACAAACTGAATAATTTTTTAAAAAACTTGGTTATATTCGTGTATTTTTGTGGAAGTGGGGGAAATCTCTGGTGACGACAGACGCAGACATATATATATATATACACTTGTACACCCATCAACGCGCGCAAGGACACACTATATATATCTATATATATATTTTAATCATATCACCCCGAGCAAGGCGATAACGTCACTGATATGCAGGGGGATACGAAAGAGTGACAAGATTGGAAAAGAGAAAACTGGAAGCACATCCTAAACAGGGAACAAGGGATGAGCCTCTTCAACTGATCAATAGACGTGGGTGGAGTGTGAACCGGGTGATAATTTAGTCTATCTACTCCAATGAATCTCTCTACTCCAATTATGGTTGTTGTTGTTGTTATTATTATGTCATTTTTCATCATATTTCGATTTCTGCTTTGGTCTCACTACCAATCAAGTCTGCGGGGAGACCTAAGGCAGGTAGTGGCGTGTTGTTATGGCTCCATTTCATGTTTTTCTATCTTCCCTATCATCCCCAGCATTACATAGATAACGTTTTCCTTAGTGTGTGGGCTGTACTTAATAAGACAATTTTTTGTATATCTCTTAAGCTGGGGTTTCCAGGGATTCTTTCAATGTGTTGTTTTGTTCCATTTTTTATCATTCCAAGTGCACCTACTATCACTGGCACAACTCTTGTTTTCAATTTCCACATTTTTTCTATTTCAATTTCCAGGTCTTTATATTTTGACAGTTTTTCAAATTCCTTGGTTGCTATGTTACAATCCGCTGGACAAGCCATATCAATTAATAGACAAGTTTTCTCCTTCTGGTTTTTAACAATAATGTCTGGCCTGTTTGCTTCAATTTTTCTGTCTGTGTAGATGGTGTAATCCCATAGAATGGTTACATCTTCTATTTCTGTAACCGGTGCTGGATGATGTTCATACCAGTGTTTGTTTACAGTTTTTCCATAATGTTTGCACATTGCCCAATGTAAATATTGCCCAACTCTATCGTGGCGATTTTTATATTCGTTTGGGGCAAGCACAGAACAGCCTGAGATTAGGTGGTCTATTGTTTCTTGGTGTTTATCACAAAACCCGCATTTTGGATCCATATTATTATGCATAATATTTGCCTGAAAGTTTCTCGTGAAAAGACTTTGGTCTTGTGCTGCAAGTATAAATCCTTCAGTTTCAGACTTTAATCCAGATGCACGTAACCATCGATGAGTATTAACTTTGTCAACATTGGATTTATTGGCACGTTCTGGATATTGGCCATGCAGAGGTTTGTCTTGCCAGCGCTGTTTCATCTTTTCAAGAGCTTTATCTTTCGCTTTCATTTTCATATTTATTATTATTATTATTATTATTATTATTATTATTATTATTATTATTATAGCATACTGCAAATCAATAGCTATAAAACTTATTCTTATATTTTTCTTTCTTCTTTATTTTTATTTTATATTTTTAAATCTTTTTATTTCTATATTACCAAATAAATTAACCACATTTCACTGCATGATGATAATGTTTTAACACCGAAACTTTATAACTATAGTGTTGCAGTCTGCTAGTATTATTATTATAATTATTATTATAATTACCATACATTTTTGCTCTAGCTTTTTTTTATTGAGCCCTTTTTAAAAGTAAATATCTGTGGAAAGTACTTCCATGAGTAACCATTACTTATATATGCACCCACATCTATACGCATACATTGGGTATATATGGGTACGCAGTGGGTTGCTGTTACTTTCTGCGGTAGACTGGTTGCCAACTAAGGCTATAGAACCCAATCTGTCCTGTTATATAATCCATAGCTGCAAGCAAAAGAGACGGATAAAGAACTTTCGCAAAGGTATTTGCGCGTAATTTTTGTAATAAAATTTTGTGTAAATAACCAGTTCGG
>JBBBDQ010001336.1:2667500-2692500 GCA_037127315.1 Ascarosepion bandense
GTTCATAATCACGGATAATCTTTTGTGTATTATACTTGAAAGATATCAGAAATGACCTGTAACGTTGAGGGATGTTATCATTCATTTCTCAATGTTCCCAAGTACTTTCAATCTCCTTCCGAGATCATCTCCAGGGGTGTGAGTTATGTTAACAAAAAATAACTGCAAAACTGAGTTGATAAAAATTACTGTAATTTTTAATCTGACATGTCTAAAAGAAAATTTGCTACCTAAATACACAAATTTTGATATTTATATATATATATATATATATATATATATATCAGACAGATTTTAGTCAGCAATACAATAATCCTCACTTATACACCCAGTAAATGTGGAAAAAATGTACAGTTTTGTAATAGTTTTTCAAATGTTCCCACGTAACAATTAATAATTATTATATATATATATATATATATATATATATATATATATATATTATATATATATATATATATATATAGGGGGAATATATATATATATATATATATATATATATATATGGGGGAATATGTATCTAGAAAGATACAGAGGGATGTGAGCATGTCGAAAAGAAATGAGATTCCGATTCTATTTTCAAAATTCAGTTGCATAGAATTTATGCATCAAATTCTTTCTTTTACACACACACACACACACACACACACACACACACACAGAAAGAGAGAGAGAGAGAAAGAGAGAGAGAGAGAGAGAGAGAGTGGGAGAGAGCGAATTGGGGCGTACACATCCAGAAGTAATATCCCGCAACTGATGATAATCGGTTAACCAACCTCACACACTTTCATAATAAAATATAAGTAGATGTTTAATAATTTTGTCAGAGAATGTACCTCTGTTATAGACATCTCCTTAGCTTAATGGGGTCCTCGGCATGGGGTAACGGTTAACGAGGCGGGTCTAGTTGACTATCACAAACTAAGACTGAGTTTGATTCTCACTAGTTTCACCATTCAACCCAAAATAATTCATCAAATGTTGACATGTCGTAAAATCAATACACATTTTCATCCATGACCACCGAGTGTTACGGGGGTGGAGCGGGGGAGGAGGATCTGGTGAGATTTCAACTCACTTCCGTTGTTATGGCTTAGGAATGCATTTTGGTAATCTTTGCAACATCGCATGGTATAAAATACGTAAATAAAAATACCAGTTCTATCTCTTTGAATTCAATGTTAATGATAATGATGTAATGAATATACATACACCTTGGTTCCCCCTCACAGTAATGTGATTGGCTGGTGTCAGCTATAAATACAGGCGAAGGTGAGGACGCATAGAGGTGTACGTCCATACGTCTATACCAGGGGTTTTCAAACTGTGGTCCGCGGACCACAGTAGGTCCGCAAGGATAAGATAGGGGGTCCGTGGATTAACTCATCACGTGAAATTCAAAGTATAAATTTTCAATGTCTGGATATTTATTTTGACTTATTAATGTTATCAAATGACAAAAGCTTGCACTATCGTCCATTACATGTCAACGATATTTATACAAAAGATTATTTTGCACATGCAAGAGCTTGATGTTCAAATTTACTTTTTTTTTTTCAGGGTGCAAGTGTCTCCAATATATAAATTTTTAAAACAGAAACCTCATGATGAAATTAACACAGAATCCACTATAGAGACGAAAGGGATTATTAAAAAAAAAAAATTAAGAAAGTATGATATGGAATATATTTAATTTTTAAATAAAACAAAATTTAATTTTGTTACATTTTGCATCAACATGCAGTATTACTTTATTTTATTTGAAGACTTATGTCTAAACCAGTTTTTACTACGTTAATGCATAACTATAAGCTATTTTTAGTAAAAATTTATGGATAAATTTCATAAGCGTTTATAGTGGGTCCCTAGACTAAAACTTGAAATATAAAGGAGTCCGTAAGCCAAAAAGTTTGAAAACCCCTGATCTATACAACTAGACGTCTACCGCTATTGGTCTACGACTATTGGTCTACGTTTATTGACTACGCCTACGTCTCAGGATACTGCATACGACGAGTACCGTCCATTCTGTCTACGAGCTCTATTGTTCTATCCGGTTACATTTGCCTAAACCGCTTAGCTTCCTCGAATCAGATATATATCCATTTCCGGTACATATCAGATAATATTAACCGTTTCTTTATAAGGAAGAATTGACCCAGCAGCCAATGTCCGTCAAGTTAACTTTTTCTTACCTGACCTTCAGGCTCGGGTCAAAGGTGATTAAGCGCAGCTTAGATGTGGCTCAAGGCCGATAGTTAGAGGCAGCCAGTGAAGCTCGAACTCACTACTCACCTAGGGGTCCTTGACAAAACTCACTACTCACCTAGGGGTCCTTGACAAAACTCACTACTCACCTTGGGGTCCTTAACAAAATCCAACGGATAATCTGTCATGTGATAGATCCAAACTTAGCAGCTCGGATACAGTTACTTTCTCACCGGCGCAATGTGGCTTCCCTGTGTCTCTTCTGCAAATACTTTCACCGCTTCTGCTCCGATGAACTTAGCTCACTGGTACCCACTATATACGAATTCGCTCGAGTCACAAGATTAGCAACTAGGTCCCACCCTTTTACTGTGAAACCAATAAATTGTAGACGCAAATTCTACTCCAACTTCTTTTCTTGCACTTCCCGCCTGTGGAATTCCCTTCCGTTTACATGCTTTCCCGACAGCTACAATCTTCAAGAATTCAAATGTAAAGTCAATAGTCATCCTCTCTCTCTCTCTCTCTCTCTCTCTCTCTCTCTCTCTCTCTCTCTCTCTCTCATATGCTTCTTTCTTCGTCCACTCCACTCTCGTCAGTATTCTCATCCTCTTGACACTCCTATGTAGCCCCCTGTACAACAGTGACAGTAAAATACCTTGCTTGCGGTGATATAATTATAAAATAAAAAGATATCTATCTATCTATCTATCTATCTATCTAGATAGATAGATAGATAGATAGATAGATAGATAGATAGATAAATAGATAGCCCGACAGCTACAATCTCCAAGAATTTAAATGTAAAGTCAAAAGTCATCTCCTTTTTCACTAACCTGCATCCTCTCTTTCATGCACCTTTCTCTGTCCACTCCACTCTCATCAGTATTCTCATCCTTCTCTTACCCACTTCCTGACGTCCCCTGTAACCTGTCATTCTTTCTCATAACTTATTTCCTATGTAACCCCTGCTCAACAGTGGCAGTAAAATGCTTTGCTTGGGGCGACATGATTACAAAAAAAAAACTGATTCTTGTGAGACAAGATTGCTAACTATTACTACACACCATATACTTGACACGCGTATCTAGTCGAGACCATCATCTCTCAGTTGCGTCTCTGTCTTCGGGCTGAATGCGGCTCCGTTGTATCTCTGTCCGAGGACTGACATACATCGGAGAAAAGTTCTCGATCCCGGGGAACAGTGTCCCGAGGCTGAACCACCTAATTGCACAAAACGGGTGGATTGGTGGTTAACATCGAGGCCAGCGCAGCCGACGGTTGCGACCACTGGGTAATTTTTTACCCTTGCACATTCGCACGCGTTCGCCACATTAAACATCGATTCTTTATCACATCCACGTCTTAGTGGAGTGGGAGATAAATATCCATTACAGTACGTCGAGGTGCCCCGATCAAAGGGTTGTATCTGTTTTCCTCAACGCTAATGATAACTAAAATAGTAATCGTTTCTTTTTGTTTATATATATATATATATATATATATATATATATATATATATATATATATTCTAAACCTATACTGTTAAATATAAGAGACAATGAATGTCTATTATGTTTAATCATGAGCCGTTCTAAACATCGTATTTTCACTTTAATTTCAGGTGAAAACAAAGACAAAAGTTCCCCAACATTTGGATATTTTTTATTAAGTTGGTTCTAAGTTTGCAACCTCTCTGAAGATGGCTCATGTGAGCCGAAATCTTAGAACCAACTTAATAAAAAATTACACGCTTTGGCGATCATGAGAGACACGACTGACTGGGAAGAAGATTATCCCGCAGTAGATTGCCATTGCTTTCTGCGGTAGACTCGTTGTCAGCAAAGGCTATAGAACCCACTCTGTCCTGTTATGTAACCCATAACTGGTGGGACAAAATTATCCCGCAGTAGGTTCCTATTACTTTCTGCGGTAGACTGGTTGCCAGCCAAGGCTATAGAATCCTATCTGTCCTGTTAGTTCATCCATAACTGGAGGGATGATACAGATTAATATCTTTCCCAAGGGTATTTGTGCGTAAGTGAATGCAAGGAATTCAAGTGGAATTCGAACTGGGCTCCCCGATTTATCACTCCGAGTCGATATCCACTGCACCACAATACAGATCCAATCTTTGTATTTGATAAAAAAAAACAAAAAAACAAAAAAACGCCAATTGCTGGATACGATACCTACGACTTTACCAGTTAACAACTCTGACGTCGATCAGTGAAAATGGAAGCTAGTTTAACAGTCATTTGACGCGCTCAAGCTTACGGCTCTGAGAAAATGTCTGCGAATCTTCAGAGTATTAAAGCTGCTAGCAATGGCTGGAAGATAATGGTCAACAGCTGGTGTGTTCATAATTAATTACTAATTAGGGTGATAAGTCTGTCGTGGCTCTGGTCAAATGGTTATTCGCTTTTCGTTCTACTTAACCGTTAATGTCTTTCTGATGGGCTTCCCGCTGGTGCTGATTAAATCCGAAATTTAAAGTCGGCGAAGGCGACACGCGAAAACTGCATTGGACAGCGTTTGGAAAGGAAAGCGGAGATGAAATGATACGAAAGGGTTCGGTGTCTGTTGAGTAAATTGTCATGTCCTTGCTTTTGAAATGTTGATGGGGATATAATGACGGAATTGAAATATTAACACGTGACATTATCAATAAAAAATAAAAAATGAAAAAAAAATGAGTCATTTATGTCTCAACAGATTAAAGAGCGAGAAATAAGACCTTTTTCTGATCTTTGGCATAGAATTCTTGACGTCACAGTCCAGAAGTCCTTCAAGAATGTTCCCCCCTCCCTCCTCTCTCTCTTACATACACACATACACACACGCCAAATGTACATTTTATATATATATATATATATATATATATATATATATATATATATATATATATATTCTGGACATATACTGTTAAATATACGAGACAATGAATGTCTATTATGTTTAATAATGAGCCGTTCTAAACATCATATTTTGGCTTTAATTTCAGGTGCAAATAAAGACAAAACTCTCCATCATTTGGATAATTTTTTTTTATTAAGTTGGTTCTAAGCTTTCGGCTCACATGAGCCATCTTCAGAGAGGTTACAATGACGTTAACACAAAAACATCCACCATCAGCGACGATTTTATCTTGTGTTGACATAAAACTTTGATAAACAACGATGACAATTACCAAAAATAGACAATTGACATCATAGTCTCTAATAGCCCTACAAGCACTTAACTAAATCCTTTACAGAAAACCAATGTATTGTATCAATTTACATGCCCGTTCAGAGATTTTAACTCTGGTACTAATAATAAACCCACTACATATATTGGTTTTACTACAACCACGCCCTTCCGTAGACTTACCTGTCACCTTTCTGATCAGAGTACAATTAAACAACAATCCTTTTAAAAACATAGCCATGTTGGTAATATCAGACAGATTTTAGTCAACAATACAATAATCCTCACTCATACACACAGTAAAAAGAACCTTCAGATATTGGAGACTATCTACATTAAATCCAAACAACCCACACTTCATAAAATCACGTTTAAATCTGGTCATAACACATTACATTGCATCTAAATATATGGTTCTGTTATTATTTCGAGCTCTCACGTGGTGTGCCGTCATAGAACCGCATTAAAATTTACGAACTGCGTTTGCTATTTTTGGGCACTGAAATTCATACACTATATAAGTCATCACTTGTTTAGATTTTAAGGAGTTATTTTGATTAGAAACAAGAAGGTTTTCATTTTCTAAAATATATTATAAATTTTATCTTTTTGAGTAATTACCGAAGAAATATGGTGTTTAATAATTTTTCGTATAGCAAATTCGTTCTGTTTATAATTATTGTGCATTTGATTGCAGTAAAATATGTTAACTTTTGTGTGTTATTTTTAATACTAGTGTCATGTATTTCTGACTGATGTTTGGTTTATGTGTTTTAGTTCGCTCAAACATATTCTTTGGGAGGAGGGATTTTGATGTGATCTGTTTAAGAAGTTCATTATTACCGCCATTTTATATCTTTCAATTTATATTTAAGAAAACAAGAGTTCTTACTGGTGGTTTTTTATGCAAATAAGTGATAAATTCATTGATTTTTAGCTCTATATTTACATCAGGAAACCGGATTTTGTCAGTTCATGAGTTCGTAGGTAAATTTTAGTGGTGAGTTATTTCAAAATTTGATTCCGGATTTAAAATTTCATCACTATTTTTTATCAAAAGAAAGATGTCGTCAAAAATAAAAAATTAATAAAATTTTCCTTGTCGGTCGTTTTTAATATATATATATATATATATATATATATATATATATATTGATTGATTGATTGATTGATTGATTGATTGATTGATTTTTTACTTACTTAGTTTTTCATCATAATGAGATTAAACCAGTGCACATTTGTATTAAAAATTTTCTATACAATTATATTGTAGAACTTATGGATATTTTCCATTTGTAAACTAGTTATTACGCGACCTAGGTTTCTACCATGAGTAGTGTCTTCAGGGGATTTGCAATAATGTGTGTCTGTGTGTGTGTGTGTGTGTGCATTTGAAAATATGATTGGTGGTACAAAACTTATAAACAAAAATATATTTTATTACCAACTATAATGATAATATTTTTAAAAAATAAAATTGAAAAACGGTCAAGCTAACGGGTTTTGCACCTCGCTCAACAGAGCTAAATCGAGGTGAATAAGAAATAATTATCGTTTTAAGAAAATAGACAAGATGTAGAAAAAAATAAAATGGAAATGAGTTGGAAACCAAATGTATGCTCCCCCCCCTCTCTCTCTCTCTCTCACTCTCTGTGTTTACACAGTGAGGGCTTTAAGGATTGAATATAGATGGCCTCCAACACTTTGAGGTGGTAACTTAAGTGGGACGTACTTAAGATGGAAAATGCGTCCACATTAAAGTTAACGGCACAATTATTGTTATTAATAATGTGTTCCGTATTAGAAGACCCGTATGTATTGGTTAGCCTATCTGACGAAGAATAGTTCAAATTGCGGATTTTTTCTGCAATTTGAAATATTCCTCATCAGATAGGCTGACCAATACATACATACGGGTCTTCTATTGTGTGCGCGTGCGATGTATGTGTGTGTGTTTGCATGTGTGTGCATGTGTGTGTGTGCGTATGTATGTGTGAGAGGAATGTCAGCTGTCGTCACCACTGTGTGGGCCAGTGAGACGCAGCTAGATGTGATAAACTTGTCTTGGATTTTTTGTATACGTTTTTGAAGATGGAATTAGTATTATTTCCTTTATTTTTATGTATTGGTAGACATAAGTTAGATTCATGAAGAATGGATCTGTAGAAAGATGCTGCAGTAAAGTCATGTTTTAAGCGAGTATTTAAAGTTGGCAGCAATGCTGTTATTATGTTTTCAAAGCATTTTCTCAAAGATTTATGTCCTTTTTTATAATTAGGCTGAGATGAGTGAAATCAAGGTTATGTCCCATGTCATTTTGATGTAAAATGAGAGAGTTATAACATTTGTCTAAATGTAAGTCTCTTTTATGTTCACAGATGCAGGATTTTAGATCACGTAATGTCTTCCCTAGATATACGTTTTTGCATTGTAGGCATTTTATCTAATAGATTCTGGCATTTGAAACTAGATGTTTCCAATTGTTGAAAATGTAATGAGATGTTGTGAAGATGCATAAATTCTGTTGTCACTTCTATTGTGGGTTATTGAAACATAGCTTGATTTTAATAAATTTGTAGCTTGAATTTTTCATTGAAGATGCAATTTGGTATGATTTAATTTATTTTTATGTATTATTTATAACATTTTTTAATTAAAATATTACTTATTTTCATGTACTATTTAGAACATTATCTTTATTAAAATTTTATTTATTTTTATGTATTATTCAAAATATTATTACAATATTATGCATTATTTAAAATATTATTTGGAATTAGTATTATTTCCTTTATTACTATGTATTGGTAGACATAAGTTAGATTCATGAAGAATGAATCTGTAGAAAGATGATGAGACAATGTCATGCTTTAAGTGAGTGTTTATGTTGGTAGCAATGCTGTTATGATGTTCTCTAAATATGTTCTCAAAGGTTTATGTTCGTTTTTAATTAAGCTGCTATTAGTGAAATCAAATTATCTGCCACGTCGTTTCGATATAAAACGAGAGAGTTAGAACGTCTGTCTAAACGTACGTCTCTCTTGTGTTCGTAGATGCGAGTTTTTAGATCACGTGATGTTTAACAAGAAAGGACTAGAAATAAACTGCAAGAAAACCGAATGCATGGTCATTAGTAAAAAGGTCAGCCCAAAATGCCAAATACAGGTCGGGGATACTAGAATCAAACAGGTACAAAAATTTAAATACCTGGGAAGCGTTATAACAGAAGACGGAAAGTGCGACACTGAGATCCGAAGGCGAATTGGCATGGCGAAGGAAGCATTCCAGAAGTTGAGTAAGGTATTAAGAAACAGGACAACTTTGCTAAAAACAAGAAAGAGAGTACTGGATTGCCACGGGCTGTCCGTCCTTCAATATGACAGTGAATGCTGGACAATATCATCAAAGATGAAGGACAAACTTGAAGCAACTGAAATGTGGTTCTACAGAAGGATGCTGCAAATATCATGGATCGAGCATGTGAGCAATGATGAGGTCTTGGAAATGATGGAAACAAAAAGGAAATGAATACTGAGCATCAGGAAGAGACAGCGGAAGTTCCTGGGACACGCAATGAGGAAGGAGGGCTTGGAGAATCTGATACTAACAGGCCAGATAGAGGGGAAAAGAGACAGGGGAAAGCAACGGATAACATATTTGAAGGACCTAATCAGGTGGATGATGGAACGAGGGTTGCATGATGTAACAGGAGAAGGCGTGCTCAGAACCACCAGGGATATGGAAACGTGGAGAGCCATGATCGCCTATGTCCCGAAGGGACAGGGCACATAGAAGAAGAAGCTGTTTCCCCCCTCTCACGTAAACGTTTTTGAACTGCAGTCAATTTATCTGATAAATTCTGACATTTGAAATGGTGTTTGGTATATTGTTCTGCCTGATTATATCACCAATAGTTCTGTGGGTGGTGGCAACAATTCTAGTGTTTGGGATGGCTAAATTGATTGTCAGTTTAGTTGAAAGGTTGCTGGAAGGTAGGATTGTGAAGTTTGTGTTCGAAGTACCCTTTCTTTTTAGTTTCATGGATTTTGCAAGTTCATTTTTTAACGTTGTGGATGAAAAAGTGTGGGTAATGGTTGGTTGGTTGGTTGGTTGGTTGGTTGGTTGGTTGGTTGGTTGGTTGGTTGGTTGGTTGTTTTGTTTTTATGACATATCAACCTCGGCGGGTCATTTATTGCCAACTAAATTTTATTTATTTATTGCTGGTAATACCTTTTTCTTTCAGCAATTTATTGTTGTTTTTTATATAAGCTTTTGCGTCTAGGAATACTTTTTTTCTTTTTCGAGTATCAAGGTTCATTGGGATTTGTTATTTAACCTCTAATTGGATGGAAGGGATGGATTAATACCTGTCCCAAGGGTACCAGTGTTTAAGGGAATGCAGGGTATTCAACTGGAATTTGAACTCTGCTCACCAATTTCTTTTTCCGAGCCGATATCCACTGCACCACAACGCACATCCGTCACTAAACGCTTACAGCACCTGGTATTCCCAAGCGGTCACTCATCTAAGTACTGACCAGGCTCAACGTTGCTTATCTTCGGTGATCGAGCAAAAACCGGTGTATTCAACGTGATAGGCCGTAAGACCTGTGGCTAATGGAGACGTTTGAATGTTTTCTCAATACACTTTTTTCTTCATTTAGATATTCAAGGCTACATATACTAGAGGCTCTAAAGTAAAATCCTATGATTAGTCCAAATTTTATTCTCTGGTTGTGGTGAGAATAGAAACTGATTTGATCGTTTTTTTGGGGGGGGGGGTCGTGGGTTTTCGTTAAACTTTAAAATCTCATTTATCATTTTTGCGTATTAATAAGATGTCGAGAAAAGGTAGAGATTTGTTTGTTTCAAATTTGTGTGTGAATTCGATGGTGGATTCAACATTATTGAATTTCATTGTGATGTTTAATAGGTTAGTATCTTGGGAATAAAACAAGAAGACATCATCTATGTATCTTTGGTAAGTAGAGCATTTATGCATGATGTCTTTGAATGGGCCGGATTCTAAAAATTCTAGAAAGAGGCAAGCGAAAATAGCACTGATAGGTGACCCCATGGATAAGCCGAATTTACGTTTGCAGAAAATTTTATTAAAAGAGAAGAAACAGTTGTTAGTAATTAATTTTCATATCTTTATAATTTTGAGGATTGGTAAAAGAAGCTTTTTCTTGGACTTCTTGAGGTGATTTCTTAATATATTAAGGCATTTTTTGATATATAATATACTCATTACGACCTCCAAGGAAATTATTTCTACAAACATTCCTCACACGCACGCACGCACATGTGTATATATATATATATATATATATATATATATATATATATATATATATATAGTACTCTGCAAAAGTATGAGAACAAGAACTATTTTATCTTTTATTAGGCATATTGAGAGAAAATAATTTAATTAAAGTAATTTTATTTGATTTATTCAACAAATGATTTAACAAGAAAAAATGCTTGTTACAAAATAAATTTCATATTTAGTATAGTAGCCTTTTGCTTTGATCACAGACTTCATTCTGTCAGACACTGACATCACAAGCTTCTTCAATGTATCTAATGGTATCTCCTGCCAAGCAACTTGTATTTGTTCCCAAAGTGTGTCTTGCGATACAACATTAAATTTATCAACTTTTATATCCAGAATATCCCATAGATGTTCAATAGGATTGAGATCGAGGCTTTGTGGGGGCCAATTCAAATTCCGAAGACTTGAAAATATTTGTAGAAGAGACAGAGGGAAGCCACATCCCACCGGTGAGAAAGTGGCTGAAGTCGAGCTGCCAGGTCGGGACCAATCACATTACAGATTCTCCTTTGGAGCCTGTCGAGAACACTGGGATGAACAGCAGGGACGCCTGACCAGATATGACAACAGTATTCTCTCTCTCTCTCTCTATATATATATATATATATAGAGAGAGAGAGAGAGAGAGAGAATACTGTTGTCATATCATTGTCATATCATATATATATATATATATATATATATATATATATATATATATAATAGATAACCTAAAGAGCCAACAAACATACCTAGGTTTCACGTAACCGGATCTTCAGGGAAGGCTAGTAGGTTTGTTGGCTCTTTAGGTTATCTATTTTGTCTGCTCTGCTTACGTATTGAGCGTTTTTTTTTTTTTTGTTATTGATTACTCGTCTCGAATTGTTTCTTTGGGCTACGTACTTTGCCTGATGTTCACGTGCTTAGCTCTTTCTTTTTTTTACATCCATTTTTTCCTTCCGCGTATATACTCGGATGGTTTTTCGAAACGAGTATAGTGATAAGTTTACACACACACACACACACACACACACACACATATATATATATATATTTTGTGACTGCAATCTTTTCGTTTTGGGGGCTTAATGAATCTACAAATCCTCCAAATCTTACTTGATTGTAATCACTTTCGGCTCAGCAATTTGCCCTTTTTTAACTATATTTACTATACTAATATAATAAATTGTACCTAAGTGCTGTTGTAAACGGTATAAAAGCTGCTCAGCAAAGATTTATGTCAACAGAAGATAAAATTGTCTTGAATGGCAGGTGTTTTTATGTTAACGTCCTTGTAACCTCTCTGAAGATGGCTCATGTAAGCTGAAAGCTTAGAACCAAATTAATAAAAAATTATCCAAATGTTGGAGAATTTTTGTCGTTATTTTCACCTGAAATTAAATGGAAAATTGTAAAACCAGCAAAAGAAAAATAATAGACATATTTTCCTTGTCTGTCACATTCAACAGATCTCAAGTGGAATGACTATATAGAATCCATAGCTAAATCCAAGATTTAAATCTACAAGAAGCCCGAACTGTTGTCCTAGATATCGCTAAAGCTTTTGACAGAGTCTGGCATGCTAGCCTTCTACGCAAGCTGCGGGGCTATGGTATAACTGGACAGTTGTTTGACCTTATCCAGTCATTCCTTTCAAATCGCACAATGAAGGTAGTATTGAACGGACAGGCCTCCCAATACTATCACATGAATGCGGGTGTCCCTCAAGGTCCTATTCTAGTTCCTATGCTTCTCCTTATCTACATTAACGATCCCCCAGATGTAATAAAATCCCAAGTAGGCATATACGCTGACGACACTACTGTTTACTCTCGCATCGATCAAAAATCTACCGAGGCGAGAAAGCAAACTTCGTTGCCGAGCATGAAAAGGACCTCCAATCGTCTGGCGGACTGGGGTAAGAAATGTCTCGTGAATTTTAATGCTTCCAAAACGAAGCTGCTATCTATTAACCATCACAGACAATCGCTCCTACCGCCCAGGCTAGTCTCCCTGAAAGAAAAACACTGCGCCTCCTCCGCTTAACTCTCACAACAGACCTCAAGTGGAATGACTATATAGAATCAATAGCTAAATCCGCTGCTAAGAAAGTCGGTTCTCTGTGCAGGGCCAGGAAGTTTTTTTCCGCCTGAAACAATCTTGCACATATATAAATCTACCATCCGCCCGTGCATTGAATACTGCTGCCATGTCTGGTCGGGTGCTTCTGTTATCCACCTAGGGCTCCTTGAGAAAATCCAACGAAGAATCTGTAATATGATCGATCCCGACTTGGCAACTCAGATACAGTCACTTTCTGCGCAGTGGGGCTTCCCTGTGTCTCTTCTACAAATACTTTCAAGACTTCTGCTCTAATGAACTTAGCTGACTGGGGCCCCCTGTATATGAATTTACTCGAGCCACAAGATTAGCAACTAGGTCCCACTCTTTTACTGTGAAACCAATAAAATGTTTCTCGCACTTCCCGCCTGTGGCTTCCCCGACAGCTACAATCTCCAAGAATTTAATTGTAAAGTCAATAGTCATCTCTTATCTCACTAACCTGCATCCTCTCTCTCTCTCTCTCTCTCTCTCTCTCGCTCTCTCATGATTCTTTCTCCGTCCACTTCACTCTCATCTGTATTCTCATCCTTCTCTTAACCACTTCCTGTCACCCTCTATAACCTGACACTCTTTCCCATAACTTTCCTCCTATGTAAGCCCCCTGCACAAACGTGGCAGTAAACTTGCATCCTCTCTTTCTCTCTCACTCTCTCTCTCTCTCTCTCTCTCTCTCTCTCTCATGCTTCTTTCTCCGTCCACTCCACTCTCATCTGTATTCTCATCCTTCTCTTACCCACTTCCTGACACCCGCTATAACCCGAAACCATTTCCCATAACTTACCTCCTATGTAACCCTACTGCACAACCATGGCAGTATACTTGCATCCTCTCTCTCTCTCTCTCTCTCTCTTATGCTTCTTTCTCCGTCCACTCCACTCATCAGTATTCTCATCTTTCTCTTACCGACTTCCTGACACCCGCTATAACCTGACACTCTTTCACATAACTTTCCTCCTATGTAACCCCCCTGCACAACCGTGGCAGTAAACTTGCATCCTCTCTCTCTCTCTCTCTCTCTCTCTCATGCTACTTTTTCCGTCCACTCCACTCTCATCTGTATTCTCATCCTTCTCTTACCCACTTCCTGACTCCCCCTATAATCTCTCACTCTTTCTCATAACTTTCCTCCTATTTAACCCCCTTCAAAATAGGGACAGTAAAATGCCTTGCTTGGGGCGATATAATTAAAAAAAAAAACCTGTCCCAAGACATCGTAAGCGTGGGTTTGAAGTGTACTAGTTTTGTTTAAAATCCTGGTCTCACCAAATGTCGAATAATGTTTTTCTCTTTTTCATATTCTTTCTCGCTGCGTCTGAGCGACTTTATTGCCTTACTTGACCTAAAAAATAATGCTCACTCTCTCAGCAACTGTAACTGTTCCGCATATTTGCAGTATAAACCACATGTGATGTCTGTAGATGTTGAACAAACGCAAAACTGCCTGAGCAGGTGTCTCTGACAGGGATTGACTATCCACCCTAGCAGACAAGTGTGCTCGAGTAACCAGGCATCAGAGAGAGAGAGAGAGAATGAATGAATGCTGTGGGGTAAAGAAAGAAAAAATGTTTATCCATATATTTACACATGTATATTAGTGTGGATGTCCATTGTGGTGCAGTGGATATCGATTCGGAACGAGGAATCGGGGAGATGAGTTCGAATTCCAGCTAAATTCCTTGCATTCACTTACACGAAAATACCCTTGGGAAAGGTATTAATCCGTCTCTTTCCTCCAGTTATGGGTTAAATAACAGGACAGATTGGGTTCTATAGCCTTGGATGGCAAACAGTCTACAGCATTTGAAGACAGATTTATACTTACACAAAAATGACTCTTATCTAAACTTATTTATCAATGGAACTCTGTGTGTGTGTGTGTGTGTGTGTGTGTGTGTGTGTGTGTGTGTGTGTGTCCGTTACCTACTGCGGGATAATCTTCTGCCTAAGTAGTCATGTCTCTTTCGGGACATGATCGCCCAAACGTGTCTCACGTATGGCACTTAACTGACTGACTGATGAATTAATCTAATAATATAATCAAATATATATTTGTGAACGGGTTGTATAGATAGTAGCAAAGAGAAAAATATAGCTAAGGGTCACACGAGTTAGGAAGTTGTAGAGAGCTATGGTCAGCAGCACATAGAAGAAGAAGAAGAAGAGTTTGTGTATTTATATATATGAAAATATCTTCAATGCGATAACACCTTACTGTATATGTGCACATATTTGGACACTCCTCCTTGTCATTTGAGTCGTATCAATTGGTGCTGACCACATTATGGCGAGTCGATGACACCGTATCGACCAGAAAAGATGGTAACAACACAGCACCCAATGCTTTTCAAACTCAATACTCAATACAATGCCATCCATTGCACATTATATATCTGTTGTCAGGAGCATAGCTAAAATAGAAATCAGTAAATAGTCCGCGTTTTTATTTGTACATTCATCTCATTTAAAGAGTCATTTTCCCGCCATCTAAAAGTGATTTTCCCGCCAGTGCTGGACTCGGCTTTTCTTAATCCCTTCCATCGCCTACCGTAAGGCGCCTGCATTGCGCAGTCGTTATTGAATATTTAACCTTATTTAAAACCAAAAATTCGGTGCTAAATAATTTTAGAACGATTTTGGCGATCGTACGGCAACAGAAATATGGTTCTACAGAAGGATACTGGGAATATCATAAAAAAGAAAAATAAATTAAAAAAGAAGTAAAGATCAATTGCAAAAAACATAAAATGTATAATTGAATAGTAAAAAGAACAACAGGAATTTTTCAATACAAATAAAAGTGTACTGAACTGTTATGTAGCATCAGTCTTTCAATAAAGCAAGGAACGCTAGACAATCTCATGGATGAAGAAGAGACACGAAACAACAAAACAAAGAACAGAGAACGGAACAGTTACCAAATATCAGTCCTCGTATATGGCAGTGAATGCTGGCCAATCTCAGCGATGATAAAGAGACTGGAAGCAACTGAGAGAAAGAAAAATGTATTGAACTGTTATGCAATATCAGTCCTCGTATATGGCAGTGAATGCTGGAAAATCTCCTCACAGATGAAGAAGAGACTTGAAGCAACAGTAACAAAGAACAGAGGTCGGAACTGTTACCAAATATCAGTCTTCCTATATGGCAGTGAAGGCTAGCCAATCTCATGGATGAAGAAGAGACTTGAAGCAACAGAAACAAAGAAAAGGGTACTGAACTCTTATGCAATATCAGTCCTCGAATATGACAGTGAATGCTGGCCAATATCACCGCTGAAGAAGAGACTTGAAGCAACAGAAACAAAGAAAAGAGTACTTAATTGTTATATAATATCAGTCTTCCTATTTGGCAGTGAAGGTTGGTCAATCTCACGGATGAAGAAGAGACTTGAAGCAACAGAAACAAAGAAAAGGTTACTGAACTGTTATGAAATATCAGTCCTCGTATATGACAGTGAATGCTGGTCAATCTCACGGATGAAGGAGAGACTTGAAGCAACAGAAACAAAGAAGAGTACTGCACTCTTACGTAATATCAGTCTTTTTGTATTACACTGAACGCTGTCCAATCTCACTTCACTCACTTCAAGCAATAGAAGTAAAGAAAATATGGGAGTGAACGCTGGTCAATCTCCTCATAGATGAAGAAGAGATTTGAAGCAATAGAAATGTGGTCATAAAGAAGGATGCTGTGAATATCATAGACTGAAATTGTGATTGATTTGTTTCTTTAACGGCATATCAACGTTTTATAGGTTATTAAATGCCGACATATAATTAAAATATTTTAAATAGAATTTTATGCGTTCAACAAAATTTATTTCCAACGCAATTGTATGCCTTCAATGAGCAAATCTACTATGCCAAAGCAAGATTTTGGAAGAATTTGAAGGGCGAATACAATTAAGTTATGTCTTCCATAAGACAAGAGTTTTATGGAGGTTCTTGAAGCAGGTGGCGTAATCTGGTGCCCATATCGAACTTTAAATAAAACCTCATACTAAGCGTTTTTCTCTCATATCCATTTATCGTAAAAATTATCATATATATATATATATATATATATATATATATATATATATATTCTAAACATATACTGTTAAATATAAGAGACAATGAGTGTCTATTATGTTTAATCATTAGCCGTCGTATTTTGGGTTTAATTTAAGTTGAAAATAAAGACACAAGTTCTGCAACATTTGGATAATTTTTTATTAATTTGGTTCTAAGCTTTCGGTTCACATGGGCCATCATCAGAGAGGTTATTAAGACGGTAACACAATAACATCCACCATCACCGACGATTTTAATTTGTGTTGACATAAAACTCTTATATTTAACAGTATATGTTTAGAAAATTATTTGCTGCCTCGATACATATATATATATATATATATATATATATATATATATATATATATATATATACTTGTTTGGACAGTATTTTTAATCGATACTCGTATTTGTGTAGAAACAACAACCTCTAAACATAACGTTCAAATAAATTAAAATAAGTCGGTTGTTAATCCATTCCGTAAATCTCCTAAACATTTCGTTATATATATATATATATATATATATATATATACGTACACAGTTTAATTCAATTGTAAGTCTCAGGAGTGAGTCTTGACTTGACATCACGTGAAGTTTTTCTTTGGAATTGATTAAAGGAGCAAGTCTACTATTCTAAACTAAAACTTTGGAAGAACGTGAAGGGAGAATATTCCTGTGAGGCTCGAGAGTCTGGTAGCAAAATCTGGTGCTCATATTAAATTTTAAATAAAACCTCATGCTAAAAGCTTTTCCTATCATTTCTTGTAAAAATTATAGATAATAACTAAATGATAAGTATTTTAGAATAGAGAATTACTTTTAAATCACCACGTAGATAGATACATACATACTGAATAGGCCAAGATAAATAGAAAGAAAAATCAAAAAAACTAGATGGATGGATGGATAGATAGATAGATCAGAATGACATAGATAGATAGATAGATAGATAGATAGATAGATAGATAGATAGATAGATAATCAGAATTAGATAGATAATCAGAATTAGATAGATAGATAGATAATCAGATAGATAGATAGATAGATAGATAGATAGATAGATAGATAGATAGATAGATAGATAGATAGATAATCAGAATTAGATAGATAGATAGATAATCAGAATTAGATAGATAGATAGATAATCAGAATAAGATACATAGATAGATAGATAGATAGATAGATAGATAGATAGATAGATAGATAGATAGATAGAATAGATAATTCAGAATTAGATAGATAGATAGATAGATAGATAGATAGATAGATAATCAGAATTAGATAGATAGATAATCAGAATTAGATAGATAGATAGATAGATAATCAGAATTAGATAGATAGATACATAGATACATAGATAGATAATCAAGTTAGATAGATAGATAGATAGATAGATAGATAGATAGAGATAGATAGATAGATAATCCAGATAGATAGATAGATAGATAATCAAGTTGAGATAGATACATAATAGATTAGATAGATAGATAGATAGATAGATAGATAGATAGATAGATAGATAATCAAATTTAGATAGATAGATAGATAGATAATCAGAATTAGATAGATAGATAATCAGAATTAGATAGATAGATAGATAGATAATCAGAATTAGATAGATGATAGATAGATAGATAGATAGATAGATAATCAGAGATTAGATAGATAGATAGATAGATAGATAGATAGATAGATAGATAGATAGAGATAGATAGATAGATAGATAGATAGATAGATAGATAATCAGGGTAGATAGATAGATAGATAGATAGATAGATAATCAGAATTAGATAGATAGATAGATAGATAGATAGATAGATAGATAGATAATCAGAATTAGATAGATAGATAGATAGATAGATAGATAGATAGATAGATAGATAGATAGATAATCAGAGAATTAGATAGATAGATAGATAATCAGAGATTAGATAGATAGATAGATAGATAGATAGATATATAGATAGATAGATAGATAATCAAATTAGATAGATAGATAGATAGATAGATAGATAGATAGATAATCAGGGTAGATAGATAGATAGATAGATAATCAGGAGATTAGATAGACAGATACATAATCAGAATTAGATAGATAGATAGTTAGATAGATAGATAGATAGATAGATAGATAATCAGAGATTAGATAGATAGATAGATAGATAGATAATAATCAATTAGATAGATAGATAGATAGATAGATAGATAGATAGATAGATAGATAGATAGATAGATAGATAATCAGATTAGATAGATAGATAGATAGATATTGAGAATTAGATAGATAGATAGATAGATAGATAGATAGATTAGATAGATAGATAGATAATCAGGGTAGATAGATAGATAGATAGATAGATAGATAGATAGATAGATAGATAGATAATCAAATTAGATAGATAGATAGATAGATAGATAGATAGATAATCAATTAGATAGATAGATAGATAGATAGATAGATAGATAGATAGATAATCAAATTAGATAGATAGATAGATAGATAGATAGATAGATGAATAATCAAGAATAGATAGATAGATAGATAGTAAATTAGATAGAAAGATAATCAGAATTAGATAGATAGATAGATAGATAGATAGATAATCAGAATTAGATAGATAGATAGATAGATAGATAATCAAAATTAGATAGATAGATAGATAGATAGATAGATAGATAGATAATCAGAATTAGATAGATAGATAATCGGAATTAGATAGATAGATAATCAGAATTAGATAGATAATCAGAATTAGATAGATAGATAATCAAGATTAGATAGATAGATAATCAGAATTGAATGAATCAGGAATTAGATAGATAGATAAGTAAGAATTAGATAGATAGATAGATAATCAGAATTAGATAGATAGATAGATAGATAGATAATCAAGAATTAGATAGATAGGTAGATAGATAGATAGATAGATAGATAATCAAATTAGATAGATAGATAGATAGATAGATAGATAGATAGATAGATAGATAGATAGATAGATAATCAAATTAAGATAGATAGATAGATAGATAATCAGATTAGATAGATAGATAGATAGATAGATAGATAGATAGATAGATAGATAGATAATCAAATTAGATAGATAGATAGATAGATAGATAATCAGAATTAGATAGATAGATAGATAGATAGATAGATAGATAGATAGATAGATAATCAGATAGATAGATAGATAGATAATCAGAATTAGATAGATAATCAGAATTAGATAGATAGATAGATAGATAGATAGATAGATAGATAGATAGATAGATAGATAGATAATCAGAATTAGATAGATAGATAGATAGATAGATAGATAGATAGATAGATAGATAATCAGATTAGATAGATAGATAATCAGAATTAGATAGATAGATAGATAGATAGATAGATAGATAGATAGATAATCAAATTAGATAGATAGATAGATAGATAGATAGATAGATAGATAGATAGATACACAATCAATTAGATAGATAGATAGATAGATAGATAGATAATCAAATTAGATAGATAGATAGATAGATAGATAGATAGATAGATAGATAGATAGATAGATAGATAATCAGAATTAGATAGATAGATAGATGAATTAGATAGATAGATAGATAATCAGAGATAGATAGATAGATAGATAGATAATCAAATTAGATAGATAGATAGATAATCAGAATTAGATAGATAGATAGATAGATAGATAGATAGATAGATAATCAGAATTAGATAGATAGATAGATAGATAATCAGAATTAGATAGATAGATAGATAGATAGATAGATAGATAGATAGATAGATAGATAATCAAATTAGATAGATAGATAGATAATCAGGGTAGATAGATAGATAGATAATCAGATTAAGATAGATAGATAGATAGATAGATAGATAGATAGATAGATAGATTGATAGATAGATAGATAGATAGATAATCAAATTAGATAGATAGATAGATAGATAGAGAGAGATAGATAATCAGAATTAGATAGATAGATAGATAGATAGATAGATAGATAGATACATAGATAATCAAATTAGATAGATAGATAGATAATCAGAATTAGATAGATAGATAGATAGATATAGATTAGATAGATAGATAGATAGATAATCAAGTTAGATAGATAGATAGATAGATAGATAGATAGATAGATAGATAGATAGATAATCAGAATTAGATAGATAGATAGATAGATAATCAGAATTAGATAGATAGATAGATAGATAGATAGATAGATAGATAATCAAATTGATAGATAGATAGATAGATAGATAGATAGATAGATAGATAGATAGATAGATAGATAGATAATCAGGATTAGATAGATAGATAGATAGATAATCAGAATTAGATAGATAGATAGATAGATACATAGATAGATAGATAATCAGAATTAGATAGATAGATAGATAGATAGATAGATAGATAGATAGATAGATAGATAATCAGAATTAGATAGATAGATAGATAATCAGAATTAGATAGATAGATAATCAGATTAGATAGATAGATAATCAAATTAGATAGATAGATAGATAGATAATCAGAATTAGATAGATAGATAATCAAATTAGATAGATAGATAGATAGATAGATAATCAGATTAGATAGATAGATAGATAGATAGATAGATAGATAGATAGATAGATAGATAGATAGATAGATAGATAGATAGATAGATTAGATAGATAGATAGATAATCAGAGACAGATAGATAAATGTAGATAATCAGAATTAGATAGATAGATAATCAGAATTAGATAGATAGATAATCAGAATTAGATAGATAGATAGATAATCAGAATTAGATAGATAGATAGATAGATAGATAATCAGAATTAGATAGATAGATAGATAGATAGATAGATAGATAGATAGATAGATAGATAATCAGAATTAGATAGATAGATAGATAATCAGAATTAGATAGATAGATAGATAATCAGTATTAGATAGATAGATAGATAGATAATCAGAATTAGATAGATAGATAGATAATCAGAATTAGATAGATAGATAGATAGATAGATAGATAGATAGATAGATAGATAGATAATCAGAATTAGATAGATAGATAGATAGATAATCAGAATTAGATAGATAGATAATCAGAATTAGATAGATAGATACATAGATAGATAATCAGAATTAGATAGATAGATAGATAGATAGATAATCAATTCAGATAGATAGATAGATAGATAGATAGATAATAAATTAGATAGATAGATAGATAGATAGATAGATAGATATTAATCAGGAATTAGATAGATAGATAGATAATCAGAATTAGATAGATAGATAGATAGATAGATAGATAGATAGATAGATAGATAGATAGATAGATAGATAGATAGATAATCAGAATTAGATAGATAGATAGATAGATAGATAATCAGAATTATAGATAGATAGATAGATAATCAATTAGATAGATAGATACATAGATAGATAATCAAATTAGATAGATAGATAGATAATCAGAATTAGATAGATAGATAGATAGATAGATAGATAGATAGATAGATAGATAATATAGATAATCAGAATTAGATAGATAGATAGATAATCAGATTAGATAGATAGATAGATAGATAGATAGATAATCAGAATTAGATAGATAGATAATCAGAATTAGATAGATAGATAATCAGAATTAGATAGATAGATAATCAGAATTAGATAGATAGATAGATAATCAGAATTAGATAGATAGATAGATAAATAGATAGATAGATAGATAGATAGATAGATAATCAGAATTAGATAGATAGATAGATAATCAGAATTAGATAGATAGATAGATATATAGATAGATAGATAGATAATCAGAATTAGATAGATAGATAGATAGATAATCAGAATTAGATAGATAGATAGATAGATAGATAGATAATCAATTAGATAGATAGATAGATAGATAGATAATCAAATTAGATAGATAGATAGATAGATAGATAATCAAATTTAGATAGATAGATAGATAGATATCAATTAGATAGATAGATAATCAAATTAGATAGATAGATAGATAGATAGATAGATAGATAGATAGATAGATAGATAATCAAATTAGATAGATAGATTGATAGATAGATAGATAATCAAATTAGATAGATAGATAGATAGATAGATAGATAGATAATCAAATTAGATAGATAGATAGATAATCAGAATTAGATAGATAGATAGATAGATAGATAGATAGATAGATAGATAGATAGATAGATAGATAGATAGATAATCAGAATTAGATAGATAGATAGATACCAATCAGAATTAGATAGATAGATAGATAATCAGAATTAGATAGATAGATAGATAGATAGATAGATAATCAGAATTAGATAGATAGATAGATAGATAGATAGATAGATAGATAGATAGATAGATAGATAATCAGAATTAGATAGATAGATAGATAGATAGATAGATAGATAGATAGATAGATAGATAGATAGATAGATAGATAATCAGAATTAGATAGATAGATAGATAGATAGATAGATAGATAGATAGATAATCAGAATTAAGATAGATAGATACATAATCAGAATTAGATAGATAGATAGATAGATAGATAATCAGAATTAGATTGATAGATAGATAGATAATCAGAATTAGATAGATAGATAGATAATAACTAATCAAATTAGATAGATAGATAGATAGATAGATAGATAGATAGATAGATAGATAATCAGAATTAGATAGATAGATAGATAGATAATCAGAATTAGATAGATAGATACATAGATAGATAATCAGAATTAGATAGATAGATAGATAGATAGATAGATAGATAATCAAATTAGATAGATAGATAGATAGATAGATAATCAAATTAGATAGATAGATAGATAGATAGATAGATAATCAGAATTAGATAGATAGATAGATAGATAGATAGATAGATAGATAGATAATCAGAATTAGATAGATAGATAATCAGAATTAGATAGATAGATAGATAATCAGAATTAGATAGATAGATAGATAGATAGATAGATAATCAAATTAGATAGATAGATAGATAATCCAATTAGATAGATAGATAGATAGATAGATTAGATAGATAGATAGATAATCAAATTAGATAGATAGATAGATAGATAATCAAATTAGATAGATAGATAGATAATCAGAATTAGATAGATAGATAGATGATAGATTAGATAGATAGATAGATAATCAAATTAGATAGATAGATAGATAGATAGATAGATAGATAGATAGATAATCAGAATTAGATAGATAGATAGATAGATAATCAGATAGATAGATAGATAGATAGATAGATAGATAGATAATTAGATTAGATAGATGATAGATAGATAGATAGATAGATAGATAGATAGATAGATAGATAATCAATTAGATAGATGATTGATAGATAATCAGAATTAGATAGATAGATAGATAGATACATAGATAGATAGATAATCAAATTAGATAGATAGATAGATAGATAGATAGATAGATAGATAGATAGATAGATAATCAAATTAGATAGATAGATAGATAATCAGAATTAGATAGATAGATAATCAGATTAGATAGATAGATAATCAAGAATTAGATAGATAGATAGATAGATAATCAGAGATAGATAGATAGATAATCAGAATTAGATAGATAGATAGATAGATGTCAGAGATTAGATAGATAGATAGATAGATAGATAGATAGATAGATAGATAGATAGATAGATAATCAAATTAGATAGATAGATAGATGATAAAATTAGATAGATAGATAGATAATCAGATTAGATAGATAGATAATCAGATTAGATAGATAGATAATCAGAGATTAGATAGATAGATAGATAATCGAATTAGATAGATAGATAGATAGATAGATAATCAGAATTAGATAGATAGATAGATAGATAGATAGATAGATAGATAGATAATCAGAATTAGATAGATAGATAGATAATCAGAGATTAGATAGATAGATAGATAATCAGTATTAGATAGATAGATAGATAGATAATCAAATTAGATAGATAGATAGATAATCTAAATTAGATAGATAGATAGATAGATAGATAGATAGATAGATAGATAGATGATAGATTAGATAGATAGATAGATAGATAGATAGAT
>JBBBDQ010001336.1:2697500-2707500 GCA_037127315.1 Ascarosepion bandense
AAAAAGGCTTTCGAACACTTCCGTCTTTTCTTTTCGTTGGGATGCAAAACTTCCGATATGAAAAAAAAAATCGTCTTTCGAACAGTTTAAGCTTTTTTCTCCGTCGGGGTGCAAAACTGCTCGCTATTAAAAAAAATATCGGCTTTCGAACACTTCCATCTTTTCTTTTCGTTGGGGTGCAAAACTTCCGGTATGAAAAAAAAAATCGTCTTTCGAACAGTTTAAGCTTTTTTTTCTCCGTTGGGGTGCAAAACTGCTCGCTATTAAAAAAAATCGAACAGTCTCAGATTTTCTTCGTTAAGCTACAAAACTTCCCGATATTAACAAACAGAATCGTTTATCGAAGAGTTTCAGCTTTTTTATTTGTTGGGGTGCAAAACTTCCGGACATTAAAAAAAATTGGCTTTCAAATAGTTTCAGCTTTTTTTTTTTTTCGTTGGGGTGCAAAACTTGACGATATTAATAAAATATCAGCTTTCAAACAATTTCAGCTTTATTCTTCGTTGGAGTGCAAAACTTCAGGATATTAAAGAAAAAATATCGGCTTTCGAACAGTTTCAGCTCTGTTCTTCGTTAGGGTGCAAAACTTCCCGATATTAAAAAATAAACGGCTTTCAAACAGTTTCAGCTTTTTTATTCGTTGGGGTGCAAAACTTTCCGATATTAAAAAAAAAATCGGTTTTCAAACAGTCTCAGCTTTGTTCTTCGTTAGGGTGCAAAAGTTTCCGATATTAAAAAACAATCGGTTTTTGACCAGTTTCAGCTTTTTTATTCGTTGGAGTGCAAAATTTCTAGATATTAAAAAAATATCGGCTTTCGAACAGTTTCATCTTTTCTTTACGTTGGGGTGCAAAACTTCCCGATATTAAAAAACATCGTCTTTCGAACAGTTTCAGTTTTTTTCTACGTTGTGGTTCAAAACTTCTCGGTGTTAAAAAAAAATCTGCTTTCGAACAGTCTTAGCTTTTTTCTTCGTTAGGATGCAAAACGTCCCGATATTAAAAAAACAATCGGTTTTCGAACAATTTCAGCCTTTTTCTTCGTTGGGGTGCAATCTTGCCGATATTAAAGAAAAAATATGAGATTTCGAACAGTTTCAGATTTTTTTCTTTGTTGGGGCTTAAACTTTCCGATATTTAAAAAGACCGGCCTTCGAACAGTTTCAACTTTCTTTTTCATTGGGGCGCAAAGCTTCCTGATATTAAAGAAAAGATATCGGCTTTCGAACAGTTTCAACTCATTTCTTCGTTGGGATTCAAAACTTTCTGAGAGTAAAAAATAAACGGCTTTCTAACAGTTTCAGCTTTTTTCTTCGTTGGGGTGCAAATCTTTCCGATATTTAAAAAAAATTCATCTTTCAAACAGTTTCAGCTTCTATTTTTTTTTTTTTCGTTGGGGTGCAAAACTTCCCGATTATAACAAAAAAATGCTTTTAGACAATTTCGGCTTTCTTCTTCGTTGGGGTGCAAAACTTCCCGATATTAAAAAAAAAACATCGGCTATCGGCTTTCGAACAGTTTCAACATTGGAGTGCAAAACTCCCCGATATTTAAAAAAATCGGCTTTCGAAAATATTTAGCATTTTTCTTCGTTGAGATGCAAAACTTCACAATATTAAAAAAAATCGGCTTTCGAAAAGTTTCAGCTTTTTTGGGGGGGGTGCAAAACTTCCCTATATCAAAGAAAAAAATCGGCTTTCGAACAGTTTCAGCTTTTTTTTTCGTTGGGGTGCAAAATTTCCCGATATTAAAGAAAAAATATCGGCTTTCGAAAAGTTTCAAATGTTTACTTCGTTGGGATGCAAAACTTCCCGATATTAAAAAAACATCGGCCATCGGCATTTGAACAGTTTTAGCTTTTTTGTTCATTGGGGTGCTAAAATTCACGATATTAAAAAAAATCGTCTTTCGAACAGTTTCAGTGATTTTCTTCTTTGGGGTACAAAACTTCCCGATATTAAAGAAAAAACATCGGCTTTCGAACAGTTTCAGCTTTTTTCTTCGTTTGGGTGCAAAACTTACCGATATTAACGAAAAATGTCGGATTTCGAACAGTTTCAGGTTTTTTCTTCCTTGGGGTGCAAAATTTCCCGATATTAAAAAAAAAATAACGGCTTTTGAATTTATTCGAATTTTCTTTTTGTAACCATGCAGAATATCGCCATTTTAGAGAAAATCTCTTTACGAGCAGTTTAGGGTTTTCTATTTTTGTAAATGGACAGAACCTTCTGATATTAAATGTCCTATTCTCAATCTTTTTCTTTCTATTTCAACCCTTGTAACCACCTGCGTAATAATAACATTACCCCCCCCCCTTGCTTGATGTGAAATGGTTAAAAAGAAAAAGATCCGATATCTCTCAGACTGCCAGAATCTTTACTCGAACGGCGGCTAGAGTTACTTAAAAGGATTCCCTGCTGTCACGGATAAACATATGATATTATTTCGTTTAAATTGGACGACCAAAAATGTAAAATCTTTATTTCTTTTTTTTTTTTTTCGATTTATTTTGCTCTAACCCTAACTTTAAACCGTGTTCCACTATTTTAAGTATCACCCATAAATAGCTCGACATAGCTTCTTTTTCCGGACCTGAAGGAAACTAACACCACCTTTAATTTTTTTTTTTTTTTTTCCATTTTTTTCGTTTTTTACTTTTTCAACGCAGTCTTTTCAATTATTACATAAAATTTTCTATTATCAAAAAAATTTACACAAAATTACAATATTTAAACAATTTTAGTGTGGGCTCAGTTTCTCATACAACGTTATAGTAAAACGATCCTCCATTTTGGAATCACTCGCGTTCAGGTCGCTTTGTTTTGATTTTTTGGGGAGGAATTGTTACTCTTGTTTTTGTCTTTTTCAAGTTTTCTTCAGTTCTTACGATGGCATCTTCCTCAAAAACTCCAAGAATGGCTTTATTCAAAAATTTCGCAAAGGATTCAAGCATAGAAGTTAATTGCACAGGATTGATTTACTATAAGGTCGTAAGAAAAACTGAGCCACCCCACTAAAATTGTTTAAATATTGAAATTTTTCAAATTTTCTTTGTCAATCGAAAAGTTTAGGGTTTAATTGATAAGATTGCACTGAAAAAAGTTTTAAAAAATTAATAATCAACAAATTTACAGGTGGCGGTAATGTCGTACCGGCGAGTGGTTCCAAAATGGAGGATCTATTTATTATAACGTTGTATAAAAAAAAAACTGCCCCCCCCTCACATCTAAAATTGTTTAAATATTGAAATTTTTCCAAATTTTTTTTTTTTGTCAGTCGGAGAGTTTAAAATGTAATTGATCAGAGTGCACTAAAAAAATTTTAAACAAATTTGAAAAACAACAAATTTAAAGGCGGTGGTAGTCTCCTTCCGGTCCTTCAAAATCCGTGTATTAATCTTTTATACCAAATTCATCTTCCATACTTTTCGCCCACTACTGTAATTCATCAGTTGTCACATCTGATAAGGTGTTGACAGCTGTGATAACAAGGCTACTGTAATTGAGAAACTTTCTTTTGGAAGATTTCAAACAGTAAGCAAGCAATTCTTGTTTCAAGGGAACTTCAGGTAAGTTTAAATTCGTTAATTTGAATAAAATAATGTGTCAGCGAGATGTATTTTATTTTTGTAAGATTTTTTAAAACCGAGAATTGGCTACTGTTTACAATCGATGAAAAATGGCGGAAAGTTTGAAATTTAAAAAAAAAAATTTAACCTGAAGTTTTTTTTTTTATTCCGATCAATATAATTTCGGTTTGAAATACACCAGGGTATTTTGCTTACTGCAATTAGTAAATTTAATCTCTTGGCTTTCAATTAAAGCTAAAATTATAGCTTCAAGAAAAACTTTTTATTTTTAAAAATTCAATTTAAATTGAGGTATCGAAAATTGAGTGGAGGTACCGAGTCCAACACTAACGGCAGCTAGAGTTACTAAAAAGGATTCCCTGCTTTCACGGATAAACATATGATATTATTTTGTTTAAATGGGACGAGCCTAATATTTTCGATTTATTTTGTTCTAACCCTAACTTTAAACAGTGTTCCACTATTTCAAATATCACCCATTAATAGGTCGACATAGCTTATATATTGTTGAGGAGTCACCCCTTTTTACACACTCTATAGACTCTTCCATGGTATACAAATAATTCTTCATTCAGAGAACGGGTTGTTGTTGTTGTTGTTATAGTTGCTGAGACTCTTCAACTATAACACTGTCAGCTCTCTGCTTCCGAGCAGAGAGCACAAACCCAGTCGTGGTTCCGCCGAAGGGTAGAACCACGACTGGGCAAAAATAGACAGACATATTTTTGGCCCGGCTATATGGCCGGGAATACCCACATTAAAATGACCATGTGTCACATCCGGCCTTGCGTGGGAAGGCTAGTAAATACAGTTGTTGTTGTTGTTATAGTTGCTGAGACTCTTCAACTATAACACTGTCAGCTCTCTGCTTCCGAGCAGAGAGCACAAACCCAGTCGTGGTTCCGCCGAAGGGTAGAACCACGACTGGGCAAAAATAGACAGACATATTTTTGGCCCGGCTATATGGCCGGGAATACCCACATTAAAATGACCATGTGTCACATCCGGCCTTGCGTGGGAAGGCTAGTAAATACAGTTGTTGTTGTTGTTATAGTTGGTGCTTGTCAGAGTAATTGAACTGCCGTTCGTTGGTCAGCAAGAATATAGACTATTATCCGGACTTACTGCTTGTATATATTTAACTCCTATTAACAAGTATTCCTGAATCTACTAACCGTGTACAGGTTGTAGATCTTTTATTCAATATACTTACATTTTTTCCTCTCATATATGTTTTTGTTATTATTATATTGTGTGAATTTCTAAACAACATATACGAAGAAACTTTAAAGAGCACAAGAAAGGAAATAAAAAACATATCCATAAAAAAATTCTCCCTGTGTAACATATTGACTCATGCCTGTCTGACTGTGGCTTTGTCTATTTAATATTCAGTACAAAATAACAACAATCCGAGTGATGGACCATTTGCTTTCGTTCCTCCTACCACTTCTATCCCTCTGGCATGGCTAAATTTTAACTGTTAAACTCTTGACTCAGGTATGGGGAGGAGTGTGTCTTTTAATATGAGACGTAGGTATCTGTCTGCTTTCCATTTTCACTTCCTTAAATTCAAAAAGTGCCAATCCCTTTCCATTTTATTTTATTTTCCTGCGGATGGATGGTTTTTATTTTTTTGGGGTATAAAATCTTTTAATACATTTGAATTTGAATAAATAAAATGTTCGTTTCGCCGTTGCTGAAGAAGCGAGGATTTCATCGTAGAAATGGCTATTCAACAGATTTAGATATCGAAATTTTTGTTTTATTTTTTATATTTGGCTCTGTAAATAGAATATAATATTTGCATCGAGCCCTCCACCTTGATCAATTTTAATATTAATGAAATTAATATTAATTAGGATCAGGTTTTTGGAATTTACCTATCTGATCATCTTTTTGGATTTAATATATATATATATATATATATATATATATATACACAAAGGAAAACGCAACTTATCATCTAAAGTGGCTATTATTTATGATCCATCCCGACAAGCTAGTAATTTCATCTCATCAGACCCCGATTTTATTTGGTATAAATTTTAAAAAATTATACCAAATAAAATTGTGGTCTGATGAGATGAGCTCATTAGCTTGTCGAAATAGATTATAAATGATAGCCACTTTAGATTATGTGTTTTTTTCTTTATGTATATCATATTGCTCTGGATAATATCTATTTAGCTCTCTATACAGATCTATCGCTTAATATTTTATATTAAATAGATCTTTTTGAATTATTGTCTCCGTTCACGGACTTGGCCTCTCTTATCTATCTATTCACTTTTTTTAATCATTTCACCCCAAGCAAAGCGAGACTGCCACTCTTATGCAGGGGGGTTGCAATGAAAGAAAAGACTGAGTACAGGAGGCATTGAAGAAAGAATAAAAGATGAACCGAATTCAAAAAGATAGAAGATGGCAATTGAAATTGCATTTAAATTTTTGGAGATTATAGCTATCAGAGATCCAAGACAATGGAAGGACGTTCCACAGGTGGGAAGTGTGTGTAAAGAAACTACTTATGTAGAAGTGGTGGCTATATTTATTTCAACGGTAAAAGAGTGGGATCTAAATGCCAAATTCTCGTGGACGGGACACCAGAGAAAAAAGCTCGTCAGAGCAGTTGCCATGAAAATATTCGTAGAAAAGACAGAGGGAAGCCATGTCCTATTGGCGAAAAAGTAACTGAAGCCGAGATGCTAAGTCAGGACCGATTAAGTTACAGATCTTTCTTTGGATTTTGTCGAGAACATTTAAATAAATAGCAAAAGCACCCGACCAAATATGGCAACAGTATTCAATGCATGGATGAATGGTAGAAAGGTGCAAGAAAGATTCTGACGTGAAAATATTTTTAGCAGGATACAAAGACTCAGACTCAACCTTCCAAGCAGTATATGCTTCTAAAGATATAAACTACCCCTTAACGTAACACTCGAGTGGAGCCGGGCCCTTCTACAGGGAGTAGCATACTGCTATATATATATATATATATATATATATATATATATATTGTTCCGAGGATTGATTTATATATAAAAATAATAATAATGTCTACAAAGTTGTAGTAAGGGATTCTATTGAGTCCTACTTGTTATTCCAAAAAAGTTTTAACTTCAGGAAATAGTCGTAAAAATAAGGAAATTAGAAATAGAACGTTTTGGAAGATTGTAGAAAATTCCAGTAGAGTCGAGAGAATTCGTAAGGTTCTAGAAATATGCAAATTAGGTGTTAGCCGCTATAAAAATAGGTTTTGGGCACGGAGCAGTTAGTTGATAGCAGGATGGGTTGACCTCATCAGCTCCAGTTTTGATTCAAGGATGTATATCGAGCTGAAATAATCTAAGTCGACGACAAAAACTAAAAATTGAAATAGTTAATAAAAGGATGTGCTGACCTCATCAGCTCCGGTTTCGATTCAAGGATTTATATCCAGCCGAAAGAATTTGTCTGAGTAAAGTCGACGACAAACTAAAACTTGAAAGAGTTATTACCAGGATTTACTGTCATATTAACTCCGTTTATGATTCAAGGATTTATATCCAGCGGAAAGAATCTCACAGAAAAGTCCGAAAAACTAAAACCTGAAAGAGAACCTCATGGAACTATCTGGGTAAATACACATTTTTGCTTCTTTTAATTGACCAAGCCAATAATTAGTCTTTGTATACGCATTTAAGGATTTCCACTTAACTTCCTAGCCAACTTAACTGGATAAAGATATTTGACACCTTCCCTTCCCTTCTCTTCCTCGTACCACTTTCCTGCCAATAGTAAACTAAACATTTTCTATGTGAATGCAAAGCTGCATATTTGTAAATATTTTTATCTAATGTTTTGTGAATTAAATATTTGTCTGTATTTTAACTCTGAATTTTGATCAATCATTTTTATTTCTTCTTTTGTTACGCTTAACACGTAACAATAAGTCACTTTTTCCCCAATTGGAGTAAATAGACTAAACTATCGCCCGGTTCACACTCCACCCACGTCTATTGAACAGGTGAAGAGGCTCATCCCTTGTTCCCTGTTTAGGATGTGGTTTCCGGCTTTCTCTTTTCCAATCTTCTCACTTTTTTTTTTCAATTAGAGTAGATAGACTAAACTATCGCCCGGTTCACACTCCACCCACGTCTATTAAACAGGTGAAGAGGCTCATCCCTTGTTCCCTGTTTAGGATGTGGCTTCCGGCTTTCTCTTTTCCAATCTTCTTACTCTTAAGTAGCCCCCTGCGCATCAGTGGCGTTACCGCCTTGCTTGGGGTGATATGATTAAAGAAATATATATATATATATATATATATATATATATATATATATATATATTCAAATGAATAAGAACCAAAAAAATAATTACAACGTCCAAAACATTAATTTAAGACAGTGCTCAATATCAAATATACATAAACAAACACTTTCTGGTTAAGAAATTAGTTAATTTAATTTATTGCCACACTCTGACACAAGCATCTTCCTTACACACAGTTTTGATATTCATTCTAACCTGAAGAAGCCAAAATCAACAGACGTCGGCGAACCTCGTCGTCTATAAGCTTTTTGACTTTGTCTCTTATTTTTCCGATACTCTTATTTAAACGCACACACACGCACGAGAACACAAACACACGCTTATATGTATATGTATTTGTATATATATAGAAAACATGAGGATGAATTAAGAACAAAATGCAAACTCCATCTTGCAAATGGCTAAGGGAGTGACCAAAAGCGCGTGAGACTATGGGATAAGAAAAGCGTATGGCGATCACAAGTGACATAATTGTACAATTTTTTTTTTTCGCTCAGGGAAAGAAACCCTAAAACACATGAACTTTTAATGTACACATAAAAATTTCCATTCAAAAAAGAACTTCTTCAAATACACACAAAAACATTAATTATTAAAAAAAAAAAATGATAGCTAGATGATTTGTATTAAACTTTCCAGTTTCTCGATTCGTAAATATAGTCTTCATTTTATAACCTACCAGCCTAACGTTTACAAATCTTGGAAATATTTTTAAAATATTTAAAAATTTAAATTATTACAATTAAAAAAAACAAAAATGAAAACAGTTCTTTTCAAATTTCATTATTAATCAAAATGTCTTAAAGTGATAAGAATATGTCGGATTAATAAAAAAATACATCGTGTGTGTGTGTATATATATATATATATATATATATATATATATATATATATGTCAACGGAGAATCTGTAATGTGATCGATACCCACTTGGCAGACCGGCTGCAGTCACTCTCTCACCGCCGTGTCGTGGCTTCCCTGTGCCTCTTCCATAAATACTTTAACGGCTTCTGCTTCGTTGAACTTAGTTCACTGGTGCCCCCTAGGTACGAATTTGCACGAGATACTAGATTAGCAACTAGGTCCCACCCTTTTACATTGAAACCGATAAAATGTAACCGCAATGTCTACTCCAATAGCTTCTTTTCTCGCACTTCCCGCCTGTGGAATTCCCTTCCATATACTTGCTTCCCCGACAGCTATAATCACCAGGAGTTTAAATGTAGGGTCAATAGACACCTCCTAACACACTAACTCGCATCCATTCTCTCAAACACTCTTCCCATCTGCCCAAACCTCAGCCTCGGTATCCTTACCTGTCTATCACCCTCCTTCTGACATTTCCTATATCTAACTACTCTTTCCTTTATCTTCCCCTATATAACCCCTTGCGCAATAGTGGCAGTTGAATGCCTTGTTTGGGCTGAAATGATTTATATATATATATATATATATATATATATATATATATATATATATATATAAAGGAAAAAAGGGGCCACAGATACACGAAAATATGGAAACCGGTGGCGGGATTCCAGTTGAGCGCCAGCCGTAAAAAAAGAAAGCCAGACAGGAAAAGCGGGCACTGAGACAGTCGAAATATTAGTCTGTGTTATTCGTAATAAAATTTACTAGTGGAAGCACTTAACAGTACGGACCAAGAGAAGAAAAATGTGAGAAAGAAGGATTGTAAAGTGAAAGAAAGAGAGTGAACTGAAATGAGAAGATATAAAAAGGGCAAATAGGATGATAGATAGAAATAGATAGGATAGATAGATAGATAGATAGATAGATAGATAGATAGATAGATAGATTCTCATGGTGTGCTAAAAAATTATCTCTCCTATGAAGAAAAATGCCACAAACGTAATAAAATTTTTATCGTCAATATCCTTATGTTATTTTAAAGAGATATAACCAAAAGATTATTTTCGACTTTTATATTGTATTTTCTTTACTTTTTTTTTCTTTTTCAGAACATTCGAAATTTTGGTTAATTTTTCTTTACAGTCGCATGTTAATTACATTTGAATATATAAAAAACGCAACTAAAATAAACATACGATAGGTGATTTTCTAAGCGCCGCTTAGAT
>JBBBDQ010001336.1:2720000-2730000 GCA_037127315.1 Ascarosepion bandense
GATAGATAGATAAAGAAACAGGCTGCAATAGATAGATAGATAGATAGATAGATAGATAGATAGATAGATAGATGGATAAAGAACAGGCTGCAATAGATAGATAGATAGATAGATAGATAGATAGATAGATAGATAGATAGATAGATAGATAGATAGATAGATAGATAGATAGATAGATAGATAGATAGATAGATAGATAGATAGATAGATACATAGATAGATAGATAGATAGATAGATAGATAGATAGATAGATAGAGAGATAGAAACAGGCTGTAATAGATAGATAGATAGATAGATAGATAGATAGATAGATAGATAGATAGATAGATAGATAGATAAAGAACAGTCTGCAATAGATAGATAGATAGATAGATAGATAGATAGATAGATAGATAGATAGATAGATAGATAGATAGATAGATAGATAAAGAACAGGCTGCAATAGATAGATAGATAGATAGATAGATAGATAGATAGATAGATAGATAGATAGATAGATAGATAGATAAAGAACAGGCTGCAATAGATAAATAGATAGATAGATAGATAGATAGATAGATAGATAGATAGATAGATAGATAGATAGATAGATAGATAGATAAAGAACAGGCTAAATAGATAGATAGATAGATAGATCGATAGATAGATAGATAGATAGATAGATAGATAGATAGATAGATAGATAGATAGATAAAGAACAGGCTGCAATAGATAGATAGATAGATAGATAGATAGATAGATAGATAGATAGATAGATAAAGAACAGGCGGCAATAGATAGATAGATAGATAGATAGATAGATAAAGAACAGGCTGCAATAGATAGATAGATAGATAGATAGATAGATAGATAGATAGATAGATAGATAGATAATGAATAGACTAAGATAGATTGATAGACAGATATATAGATAGATAGATAATGAATAGACCAAGATAGATAGATAGATAGATAGATAGATAGATGATGAATAGACCAACATAGATAGATAGATAGATAGATAGATAGATATATAATGAATAGACCAAGATAGATAGATAGATAGATAGATAGATAGATAATGAATAGACCAAGATAGATAGATAGATAGATAGATAGATAGATAGATAGATAGATAGATAGATAGACCAAGATAGACAGATAGATACATAGATAGATAATGAATAGACCAAGATAGATAGATAGATAGATAGATAGTTAGATAGATAATGAATAGAGCTAGCTAGATAGATAGATAGATAAAGAATAGACCAAGAGAGATAGATAGATAGATAGATAGATAGATAGATAGATAATGAATAGACCAAGATAGATAGATAGATAGATAGATAGATAGATAGATAGATAGATAGATAGATAGATAATGAATAGACCAAGATAGATAGATAGATAGATAGATAGATAGATAGATAGATAGATAATGAATAGACCAAGATAGATAGATAGATAGATAGATAGATAATGAATAGACCAAGATAGATAGATAGATAGAAAGATAGATAGATAATGAATAGACCAAGATAGATAGATAGATAGATAGATAATGAATAGACCAAGATAGATAGATAGATACATAATGAATAGACCAAGATAGATAGATAGATAGATAGATAATGAATAGACCAAGATAGATAGATAGATAGATAGATAGATAGACCAATAGACAGATAGATAGATACATAATGAATGAACCAAGATAGATAGATAGATAGATAGATAATGAATAGACCAAGATAGATAGATAGATAGATAGATAATGAATAGACCAATATCGACAGATAGATAGATAGATAATGAATAGACCAATATAGATAGATAGATAGATAATGAATAGACCAATATAGATAGATAGATAGTTAATGAATAGACCAATATAGATAGACAGATAGATAATGAATAGACCTAGATAGATAGATAGATAGATAATGAATAGACCAAGATAGATAGATAGTTAGATAGATAATGAATAGACCAAGATAGATAGATAGATAGATAGATAAAGAACAGGCTGCAATAGATAGATAGATAGATAGATAGATAGATAGATAGATAGATAGATAAAGAACAGGCGGAATAGATAGATAGATAGATAGATAAAGAGAGGCTGCAATAGATAGATAGATAGATAGATAGATAGAAGATAGATAGATAGATAGATAGATAGATAGATAGATAAAGAACAGGCTGCGATAGATAGATAGATAGATAGATAGATAGATAGATAGATAGATAGATAGATAGATAGATAGATAGATAGATAAAGAACAGGCTGCAATAGATAGATAGATAGATAGATAGATAGATAGATAGATAGATAGATAGATAGATAGATAGATAGATAAAGAACAGGCTGCAATACATAGATAGATAGGTAGATAGATAGATAGATAGATAGATAGATAGATAGATAGATAGATAGATAAAGAACAGGCTGCAATAGATAGATAGATAGATAGATAGATAGATAGATAGATAGATAGATAGATAGATAGATAGATAAAGAACAGGCTGCAATAGATAGATAGATAGATAGATAGATAGATAATGAACAGGCTGCAATAGATAGATAGATAGATAGATAGATAGATAGATAGATAGATAGATAGATAGATAGATAGATAGATAGATAGATAGATAAAGAACAGGCTGCAATAGATAGATAGATAAAGAACAGGCTGCAATAGATAGATAGATAGATAGATAGATAGATAGATAGATAGATAGATAAAGAACAGGCTGCAATAGATAGATAGATAGATAGATAGATAGATAGATAGATAGATAGATAGATACATAGATAGATAGATAGATGGATAAAGAATGAAGGCAATAGATAGATAGATAGATAGATAGATAGATAGATAGATAGATAGATAGATAGATAGATAGATAGATAGATAGATAGATAGATAGATAGATAGATAGATAGATAGATAGATAGATAGATAGATTGATAGATAGATAGATAGATAGATAGATAAAGAACAGGCTGCAATAGATAGATAGATAGATAGATAGATAGATACATAGATAGATAGATAGATAGATAGATAGATAGATAGATAGATAGATAGAGAGATAAAGAATGAAGGTAATAGATAGATAGATAGATAGATAGATAGATAGATAGATAGATAGATAGATAAAGAACAGTCTGCAATAGATAGATAGATAGATAGATAGATAGATAGATAGATAGATAGATAAAGAAAATAAGTAATAGATAGATAGATAGATAGATAGATAGATAGATAGATAGATAGATAGATAGATAGATAGATAGATAGATAAAGAACAGGCTGCAATAGATAAATAGATAGATAGATAGATAGATAGATAGATAGATAGATAGATAGATAGATAGATAGATAGATAGATAGATAAAGAACAGGCGAAAGAGATAGATAGATAGATAGATAGATAGATAGATAGATAGATAGATAGATAGATAAAGAACAGGCTGCAATAGATAGATAGATAGATAGATAGATAGATAGATAGATAGATAGATAGATAGATAGATAGATAGATAAAGAACAGGCGGCAATAGATAGATAGATAGATAGATAGATAGATAGATAGATAGATAGATAGATAGATAGATAGATAGATAGATAAAGAACTCAGGCTGCAATCGATAGATAGATAGATAGATAGATAGATAGATAGATAGATAGATAGATAGATAGATAGATAATGAATAGACTAAGATAGATTGATAGACAGATATATAGATAGATAGATAATGAATAGACCGATAGATAGATAGATAGATAGATAGATAGATAGATGATGAATAGACCAACATAGATAGATAGATAGATAGATAGATAGATATATAATGAATGAACCAAGATAGATAGATAGATAGATAGATAGATAGATAGATAATGAATGAACCAAGATAGATAGATAGATAGATAGATAGATAGATAGATAGATAGATAGATAGATAGATAATGAATAGACCAGATAGACAGACAGATACATAGATAGATAATGAATAGACCAAGATAGATAGATAGATAGATAGATAGTTAGATAGATAATGAATAGAGCTAGCTAGATAGATAGATAGATAAAGAATGAACCAAGAGAGATAGATAGATAGATAGATAGATAGATAGATAGATAATGAATAGACCAAGATAGATAGATAGATAGATAGATAGATAGATAGATAGATAGATAGATAGATAGATAGATAATGAATAGACCAAGATAGATAGATAGATAGATAGATAGATAGATAGATAGATAATGAATAGACAGATAGATAGATAGATAGATAGATAGATAGATAATGAATAGACCAAGATAGATAGATAGATAGAAAGATAGATAGATAATGAATAGACCAAGATAGATAGATAGATAGATAGATAATGAATAGACCAAGATAGATAGATAGATACATAATGAATAGATAGATAGATAGATAGATAGATAGATAATGAATAGACCAAGATAGATAGATAGATAGATAGATAATGAATAGACCAATAGACAGATAGATAGATACATAATAGATAGACCAAGATAGATAGATAGATAGATAGATAATGAATAGACCAAGATAGATAGATAGATAGATAGATAATGAATGAACCAATATCGACAGATAGATAGATGAATAATGAATAGACCAATATAGATAGATAGATAGATAATGAATAGACCAATATAGATAGATAGATAGTTAATGAATAGACCAATATAGATAGACAGATAGATAATGAATAGACCTAGATAGATAGATAGATAGATAATGAATAGACCAAGATAGATAGATAGTTAGATAGATAATGAATAGACCAAGATAGATAGATAGATAGATAGATAAAAGACAGGCTGCAATAGATAGATAGATAGATAGATAGATAGATAGATAGATAGATAGATAGATAGATAGATAGATAAAGAACAGACGGCAATAGATAGATAGATAGATAGATAAAGAAGAGGCTTGCAATAGATAGATAGATAGATAGATAGATAGATAGATAGATAGATAGATAGATAGATAGATAAAAGAACCAGGCTGCGATAGATAGATAGATAGATAGATAGATAGATAGATAGATAGATAGATAGATAGATGAATGAAAGACAGGCTGCGATAGATAGATAGATAGATAGATAGATAGATAGATAGATAGATAGATAGATAGATAGATAGATAGATAGATAAAGAACAGGCTGCGATAGATAGATAGATAGATAGATAGATAGATAGATAGATAGATACATAGATAGATAGATAGATAGATAGATAGATAGATAGATAGATAGATAGATAGATAAAGAACAGGCTGCAATAGATAGATAGATAGATAGATAGATAGATAGATAGATAGATAGATAGATAGATAGATAAAGAACAGGCTGCAATAGATAGATAGATAGATAGATAGATAGATAGATAGATAGATAGATAGATAGATAGATAGATAGATAGATAAAGAATGACTGCAATACATAGATAGATAGGTAGATAGATAGATAGATAGATAGATAGATAGATAGATAGATAGATAGATAGATAAAGAACAGATAAAGAACAGGATAGAATAGATAGATAGATAGATAGATAGATAGATAGATAGATAGATAGATAGATAGATAGATAGATAGATAGATAGATAGATAGATAAAGAACAGGCTGCAATAGATAGATAGATAGATAGATAGATAGATAGATAGATAGATAGATAGATAGATAATGAACAGGCTGCATAGATAGATAGATAGATAGATAGATAGATAGATAGATAGATAGATAAAGAACAGGCTGCAATAGATAGATAGATAAAGAACAGGCTGCAATAGAATAGATAGATAGATAGATAGATAGATAGATAGATAGATAGATAGATAGATAGATAGATAGATAGATAAAGAACAGGCTGCAATAGATAGATAGATAGATAGATAGATAGATAGATAGATAGATAGATAAAGATAGAGGATAAAGCAGAATAGATAGATAGATAGATAGATAGATAGATAGATAGATAGATAGATAGATAGATGGATAAAGAAAGATGGATGAATAAAGAATAGATAGATAGATAGATAGATAGATAGATAGATAGATAGATAGATAGATAGATAAAGAACAGGCTGCAATAGATAGATAGATAGGTAGATAGATAGATAGATAGATAGATAGATAGATAGATAGATAGATAGATAGATAGATAGATAAAGAAGCAAGAGTAATAGATAGATAGATAGATAGATAGATAGATAGATAGATAGATAGATAGATAGATAGATAGATATAAGAATAGACCAAGATAGACAGATAGATAGATTGATAGATAGATAGACAATGAATAGACCAAGATAGATAGATAGATAGATAGATAGATAGATAGATAGATAGATAGATGAATGAATAGACCAAGATAGATAGATAGATAGATAGATAGATAATGAATAGACCAAGATAGATAGATAGATAGATAGATAGATAGATAATGAATAGACTAAGATAGATAGATAGATAGATATATAGATAGATAGATAATGAATAGACCAAGATAGATAGATAGATAGATAGTTAATGAATACCCACATAGATAGATAGATAGATAGATAGATAGATAGATAGATGGACAGACAAAGATAGATAGATAGATAGATAGATAATGAATAGACCAAGATAGATAGATAGATAGATAGATAGATAGATAGATAGATAGATAGATAGATAGATAGATAGATAAATAGTAGCCCAAGATAGATAGATAGATAGATAGATAAATAAATAGATAGATAGATAGATAGATAGATAATGAATAGACCAATATAGACAGATAGAGAGATAGATATTGTATAGACCACATAGATAGATAGATAGATTATGAATAGACCAATATAGATAGATAGATAGATAATGAATAGACCTAGATAGATAGATATATAATGAATAGACCAAGATAGATAGATAGATAGATAGATAGATAGACCAAGATAGATAGATAGATAATGAATAGACCAAGATAGATAGATAGATAGATAGATAATGAATAGACCAAGATAGATAGATAGATAGATAGATAGATAGATAGATAGATAATGAAATAGATCAAGATAGATAGATAGATAATGAATAGACCAAGATAGATAGATAGATAGATAGATAATGAATAGACCAAGAGAAAGATAGATAGATAATGAATAGACCAAGATAGATAGATAGATAATGAATAGTCCAAGATAGATAGATAGATAGATAATGAATAGCCCAAGATAGATAGATAGATAAATAGATACATATAAATGAACAGACAGATAGATAGGTAGATAGATAGATAGATAGATAGATAGATAGATAGATAGATAGATAGATAGATAATGAATAGACCAAGCAGGTAGATAGATAAAGAGATATATAGATAGATAGATAATGAATAGACCAAGATAGATACATAGATAGATAGATATATAGATAGACAGATAATGAATGAATGGCAATAAGATAGATAGATAGATAGATAGATAATGAATAGACCAAATAGATAGATAGATAGATAGATAGATAGATAGATAGATAGCTAATGAATAGACCAAGATAGATAGATAGATAGATAGATAGATAGATAGATAGATAGATAGATAGATAATGAATAGACCAAGATAGATAGATAGATAGATAATGAATAGATCAAGATAGATAGATAGATAGATAATGAATAGACTCAGATAGATAGATAGATAGATAATGTATAGACCAAGATAGATAGATAGATAGATAGATAGATAGATAGATAATCAATAGACCAAGATAGATAGATAGATAGATAATGAATAGACCAATACATAGATAGATAGATAGATAATGAATAGACCAATATAGATAGATGATAGATAGATAATGAATAGACAAACAGAGAGATAGATAGATAATGAATAGCCTAACATAGATAGATAGATAGATAATGAATAGACCTAGATAGATAGATAGATAATGAATGGACCAAGATAGATGGATAGATAGATAATGAATGACCAAGATAGATAGATAGATAGATAATGAATAGACCAAGATAAATAGATAGATAGATAATGAATAGACCAAGATAGATAGATAGATAGATAGATCGATAGATAATGAATAGACCAATATAGATAGATAGATAGACAGAGAATGAATATACCTAGATAGATAGATAGATAATGAATAGACCAAGATAGATAGATAGATAGATAGATATATAGATAGATAGATAGATAATGAATAGACCAAGATAGATAGATAGATAAATAGATAAATAGATAGATATAAATGAATGAACAGACAGATAGATAGATAGATAGATAGATAGATAGATAGATAGATAGATAGATAGATAGATATAAATGAACAGGCTGTGAGATAGTTAGATAGATAGATAGATAGATAGATAGATAGATAGATAGATAGATAGATAGATAGATATATAGATAGATAGATAAAGAACAGGCTGCAATAGATAGATAGATAGATAGATAGATAGATAGATAGATAGATAGATAGATAAAGAACAGGCTGGGTAAATAGATAGATAGATAGATAGATAGATAGATAGATAGATAGATAGATAGATAGATAGTAAAGAACAGGCTGGGTAAATAGATAGATAGATAAAGAACAGAAGGTAATAGATAGATAGATAGATAGATAGATAGATAGATAGATACATAAAGAACAGGTTGCAATAGATAGATAGATAGATAGATAGATAGATAGATAGATAGATAGATAGATAGATAGATATAGAACATAAATAGATAGATAGATAGATAGAGAGAGAGAGACAGATAGATAGATAGATAGATAGATAGATAGATAGATAGAAAGGTAGCTAGCTGCAATAGATAGATAGATAGATAGATAGATAGATAGATAGATAGATAGATAGATAGATACAGAACAGGGTGCAATAGATAGATAGATAGATAGATAGATAGATAGATAATGAATAACTAAGATAGATAGATAGATAGATTGATAGATAGATAGATAATGAATAGACCAAGATACATCGATAGATAGATATAGATAGATAGATAATGAATAGACCAAGATAGATAGATAGATAGATAGATAGATAATGAATTAGACCAAGATAGATAGATAGATAGATATATAGATAGATAGATAATGAATAGACCAAGATAGATAGATAGATAGATAGATATATAGATAGATAGATAAATGAATAGACCAAGATAGATAGATAGATAGATAGATAGCAAGCACGAATACACCAAGATAGATAGATAGATAGATAGATAGATAGATAGATAGATAGATAGATAGATAGATAATGAATGAATGAAGATAGATAGATAGATAGACAGATAATGAATAGAATGAAGATACATAGATAGATAGATAGATAGATAGATAGATAGATAATGAATAGCCCAAGATAGATAGATAGATAGATAGATAATGAATAGACTAAGATAGATAGATAGATAGATGATGAATTGACCAAGATAGATAGATAGATAGATAGATAATGAATAGACCAAGATAGATAGATAGATAGATATTGAATAGACCAATATAGACAGATAGATAGATAGATATTGTATAGACCAATATAGATAGATAGATAGATAATGAATAGACCAATATAGATAGATAGATAGATAATGAATAGACCTAGATAGATAGATAGATAATGAATAGACCAGGATGGATAGATAGATAGATAGATAGATAGATAGATAGATAGATAGATAATGAATAGACCAAATAGATAGATAGATAATGAATAGACCAAGATAGATAGATAGATAGATAGATAATGAATAGACCAAGATAGATAGATAGATAGATAGATAGATAGATAGATAATGAATAGACCAAGATAGATAGATAGATAGATAGATAGATAGATAGATAGATAGATAGATAGATAGATAGATAATGAATAGACCAAGATAGATAGATAGATAGATAATGAATAGACAAGATAGATAGATAGATAGATAGATAAT
>JBBBDQ010001336.1:2732500-2735000 GCA_037127315.1 Ascarosepion bandense
TAGATAGATAGATAATGAATAGACCAAGATAGATAGATAGATAGATAAATAGATAGATATAAATGAACAGGCTGTGATAGATAGATAGATAGATAGATAGATAGATAGATAGATAGATAGATAGATAGATAGATAGATAGATAGATAGATATAAATGAACAGGCTGTGATAGATAGATAGATAGATAGATAGATAGATAGATAGATAAAAAACAGGCTGCAATAGATAGACAGATAGATAGATAGATAAAGAACAGGCTGCAATAGATAGATAGATAGATAGATAGATAGATAGATAGATAGATAGATAGATAGATAGATAGATAGATAAAGAACAGGCTGCAATAGATAGATAGATAGATAGATAGATAGATAGATAGATAGATAGATAGATAGATAGATAGATAGATAAAGAACAGTCTGCAATAGATAGATAGATAGATAGATAGATAGATAGATAGATAGATAGATAGATAGATAGATAGATAAAGACAGGCACAATAGATAGATAGATAGATAGATAGATAGATAGATAGATAGATAGATAGATAGATAGATAGATCAAGACAGGCACAATAGATAGATAGATAGATAGATAGATAGATAGATAGATAGATAGATAGATAGATAGATAGATAGATAGATAAAGAACAGGCTGCGATAGATAGATAGATAGATAAGGTATAGACCAAGATAGATAGATAGATAGATATATAGATAGATAGATAATAGATAGACCTAGATAGATAGATAGATAGATAGATAGATAGATAATGAATAGACCAAGATAGATAGATAGATAGATAGATAGTTAATGAATACACCAAGATAGATAGATAGATAGATAGATAGATAGATAGATAGATAATGAATAGACCAAGATAGATAGATAGATAGATAGATAGATAGATAGATAGATAGATAGATAGATAGATAATGAATAGACCAAGATAGATAGATAGATAGATAGATAGATAGATAGATAGATAGATAGATAGATAGATAGATAATGAACAGACCAAGATAGATGGATAGATAGATAGATAGATAGACCAAGATAGATAGATAGATAGATAATGAATAGACCAAGATAGATAGATAGATAGATAGATAAACCAAGATAGATAGATAGATAGATAGATAATGAATAGATAGATAGATAGATAGATAGATAGATAATGAATGAACCAAGATAGATAGATAGATAGATAATGAATAGACCAATATAGACAGATAGATAGATAGATAATGAATGAACCAATATAGATAGATTGATAGATAGATAATGCATAGACAAATATAGATAGATAGATAGATAAATAAATGGCCAATATAGATAGATAGATAGATAATGAATAGACCTAGATAGATAGATAGATAATGAATGGACCAAGATAGATGAATAGATAGATAATGAATAGACCAAGATAGATAGATAGATAGATAATAGATAGACCAAGATAAATAGATAGATAGATAATGAATAGACAAAGATAGATAGATAGATAGATAGATAGATAGATAGATAGATAATGAATAGACCAATATCGATAGATAGATAGATAATGAATATCTAGATAGATAGATAGATAATGAATAGACCAAGATAGATAGATAGATAGATAGATAGATATATAGATAGATAGATAGATAGATAGATAATGAATAGACCAAGATAGATAGATAGATAGATAAATAGATAGATATAAATGAACAGGCTGTGATAGATAGATAGATAGATAGATAGATAGATATAGATAGATAGATAGATAGATAGATAGATAGATAGATAGATAGATAGATATAAATGAACAGGCTGTGATAGATAGATAGATAGATAGATAGATAGATAGATAGATAGATAGATAGATAGATAGATAGATAAAGAACAGGCTGCAATAGATAGATAGATAGATAGATAGATAGATAGATAGATAGATAGATAGATAGATAAAGAACAGGCTGCAATAGATAGATAGATAGATAGATAGATAGATAGATAGATAGATAGATAAATAGATGGATAGATAGATAGATAGATAGATAGATAGATAGATAGATAGATAGATAGATAGATAAAGAACAGGCTGCAATAGATAGATAGATAGATAGATAGATAGATAGATAGATAGATAGATAGATAGATAGATAGATAGATAAAAGACAGGCTGCAATAGATAGATAGATAGATAGATAGATACATAGATAGATAGATAGATAGATAGATAGATAGATAGATAGATAGATAGATAGGCTGCAATAGATAGATAGATAGATAGATAGATAGATAGATAGATAGATAGATAGATAGATAGATAGATAGATAGATAAAGAACAGGCTGCAATAGATAGATAGATAGATAGATAGATAGATAGATAGATAGATAGATGAATGAACAGGCTACGATAGATAGATAGATAGATAAAGAACAGGCTCGATAGATAGATAGATAGATAATGAATAGACCAAGATAGATAGATAGATAGATATATAGATAGAT
>JBBBDQ010001336.1:2737500-2740000 GCA_037127315.1 Ascarosepion bandense
GATAGATAGATAGATAGATAGATAGATAGATAGATAGATAGATAGACCAAGATAGATAGATAGATAGATAATGAATAAATTAAGATAGATAGATAGATAGATAGATAATGAATAGACCAAGATAGATAGATGGATAATGAATGATAGATAGATAGATAGTTAATGAATAGTCCAATATAGATAGATAGATAGATAATGAATAGCCCAAGATAGATAGATAGAAATAGATAGATATAAATGAACAGGCTGTGATAGATAGATAGATAGATAGATAGATAGATAGATAGATCGATAGATAATGAATAGACCTAAGGTAGATAGATAAAGAGATATATAGATAGATAGATAACGAATAGACCAAGATAGATACATAGATAGATAGATTTATAGATAGATAGATAATGAATAGACCAAGATAGATAGATAGATAGTAGATAGATAGATAGATAGATAGATTTGTAGATAGATAATGAATAGACCAAGATAGATAGATAGAGAGATATATAGATAGATAGATAATGAATAGACCAAGATAGATACATAGATAGATAGATATATAGATAGATAGATAATGAATAGACCAAGATAGATAGATAGATAGATGGATAATGAATAGACCAAAGATAGATAGATAGATAGATAGATAGATAGATAGATAGCTAATAAATAGACCAAGATAGATAGATAGTTAGATAGATAGATAGATAGATAGATAATGAACAGACCAAGATACATAGATAGATAGATAGATAATGAATAGACCAAGATAGATAGATAGATAGATAATGAATAGACCAAGATAGATAGATAGATAGATAATGAATAGACCAAGATAGATAGATAGATAGATAGATAGATAGATAATGAATAGACCAAGATAGATAGATAGATAGATAATGAATAGACCAATATAGACAGATAGATAGATAGATAATGAATAGACCAATATAGATAGATTGATAGTTAGATAATGAATAGACAAATATAGATAGATAGATAGATAATGAATAGCCCAATATAGATAGATAGATAGATAATGAATAGACCTAGATAGATAGATAGATAATGAATAGGACCAAGATAGATGGATAGATAGATAATGAATAGACCAAGATAGATAGATAGATAGATAATGAATAGACCAAGATAAATAGATAGATAGATAATGAATAGACGATAGATAGATAGATAGATAGATAGATAGATAGATAGATAGATAGATAATGAATAGACCAATATAGATAGATAGATAGATAATGAATATACCTAGATAGATAGATAGATAGATAGAAAAGATAGACCAAGATAGATAGATAGATATAGAAATAGATAGAAATAGATAGATAATGAAATGAACCAAGATAGGATAGATAGATAAATGGATAAATAGATAGATATAAATGAACAGGCTGATAGATAGATAGATAGATAGATAGATAGATAGATAGATAGATAGATAGATAGAAATATAAATGAACCGGCTGTGATAGATAGATAGATAGATAGATAGATAGATAAAGAACAGGCTGCAATAGATAGATAGATAGATAGATAGATAGATAGATAGATAGATAGATAGATAGATAGATAGATAGATAGATAGATAGATAGATAGATAGATAGATAGATAGATAGATAAAGAACAGGCTGCAATAGATAGATAGATAGATAGATAGATAGATAGATAGATAGATAGATAGATAGATAGATAGATAAAGAACAGTCTGCAATAGATAGATAGATAGATAGATAGATAGATAGATAGATAGATAGATAGATAGATAAATAGATAGATAGATAAAGAACAGGCTGCAATAGATAGATAGATAGATAGATAGATAGATAGATAGATAGATAGATAGATAGATAAAGAACAGGCTGCAATAGATAGATAGATAGATAGATAGATAGATAGATAGATAGATAGATAGATAGATAGATGGACAGATAGATAGATAGATAAAGAACAGGCTGCGATAGATAGATAGATAGATAAAGAACAGGCTGCGATAGATAGATAGATAGATAGATAATGAATAGACCAAGATAGATAGATAATAGATATATAGATAGATAGATAATGAATAGACCAAGATAGATAGATAGATAGATAGATATATAGATAGATAGATAATGAATAGACCAAGATAGATAGATAGATAGATAGATAGTTAATGAATACACCAAGATAGATAGATAGATAGATAGATAGATAGATAGATAGATAGATAGATAGATAGATAGATATAGATAGATAGATAGATAGATAGATAGATAACTAATGAATAGACCAAGATAGATAGATAGATAGATAGATAGATAGATAGATAGATAGATAGATAGATAGATAGATAGATAATGAACAGACAGATAGATAGATAGATAATAGATAGATAGATAGATAGATAGATAATGAATAGACCAAGATAGATAGATAGATAGATAGATAGATAGATAGATAGATAGATAGATAGATAATGAATGAACCAAGATAGATAGA
>JBBBDQ010001336.1:2760000-2795000 GCA_037127315.1 Ascarosepion bandense
TGTGTAATCCATGAGCTCGTTTTCTGTTCACGCCTGTGGACGCAGCCAAATCTCCTTTGGTTTATTGCCAAGATCAAAGTGGCTTCACTTGTTATTGATTTATTGGTAAATTTTGGTTTTAGGTCCCGAAGGCTTTTATCCCTTCAAATTTTTTTCAAAATATCCTTATTTCCGTGCAAATGTATTTGCTGAACTCCAATCAACAAAGAGATATTTTAAAAACCTACCATTTTTTATGATAACGACCAGAAAAAAAATCGAACTTCTTCTTGCTCTTTTTGTCACCCACAACAATCTCAATCAGAAGACATTCGCTGCGGAATCACTTTAGGCGTAGGAAGCAAATTTCGGCCTTTTTACTTTCTTTCCTGTAAATTACTACGCTATTTTTTTTTTCTTAATTTCAGAAGAAAGTTGCGTGTACTTAATTTCAGAAGAAAGTTTACTTTCAAATGTATGAAAGTAAGTGATATGTGTAGCTGCATTTAACCTTCAAATATATGAAAATATGAAAATACCTATAAATTATAAATAACAAAAATACAATATAAGGATGTGCGTTGTGGTACAGTGGATATCAGCTCGGACCGAGAAACCGGGGAGCCGAGTTCGAATTCCAGTTGAATCCATTGTATTCACTTACGCGCAAATACCCTTGGTAAAGGTATTAATCCGTCTCTTCCTTCCAGTTATGGGTTAAATAGCAGGACAGATTGGATTCTATAGCCTTGGTCGGCAACCAGTCTACTGTAGAAAGCAATGGCAACCTACTGCGGGATAATCTTCTGCCCAGTCTGTCATGTCTCTTTCGGAGACATGATCGACCAAGCGTTTATCACACATGGCACTTAACTGACTGACTGAATATAATAGTTGGAAACATGATTAAGGGTTATATTGGGTATAAAGTGGGGGATCAGTTTTATATTGTTATGAAGTAATAAACTGATCCCCCAAATATTACTACTTAATAATATAATACATCTCTTCCTCCTCTAGCTATGAGTCAAATAACAGGACACATTGTGTTCTAGTAGCCCTGGTCGGCAACCAGTCTACCGTAGAAAGCAATGGCAACCTACTGCGGGATAATCTTCTGCCCAGTCTGTCATGTCGCCCTTTCGAGACATGATCGACCAAGCGTTTATCACGTATGGCACTTAACTGACTGACTGAATATAATAGTTGGAAACATGATTAAGGGTTATATTGGGCATAAAGTGGGGATCAGTTTTATATTGTTATGAAGTAATAAACTGATCCCCCAAATATTACTACTTAATAATATAATACATCTTCCTCCTCTAGCTATGAGTCAAATAACAGGATGTTACTAGGTTCTATAGCCTTGGTCGGCAACCAGTTCACTGTAGAAAGCAATGGCAACCTACTGCGGGATAATCTTCTGCCTAGTTCGTCATGTCTCTTTCGAGACATGATCGACCAAGCGTTTATCACGTATGGCACTTAACTGACTGACTGAATATATTAGTTGGAAACATGATTAAGGGTTATATTGGGTAAAGTGGGGGATCAGTTTTATATTGCTATGAAGTAATAAACTGATCCCCCAAATATTACTACTTAATAATATAATACATCTCTTCCTCCCCTAGCTATGAGTCAAATAATGTAGGACACATTGCCAGTTCTGTTACTTGGTCGGCAACCAGTCTGATACTGTAGAAAGCAATGGCAACCTACTGCGGGATAATCTTCTGTCTAGTTCACAAGTGTCTCTTTCGAGACATGATCGACCAAGCGTTTATCAAGCGTATGGCACTTAACTGACTGACTGAATATAATAGTTGGAAACATGATTAAGGGTTATATTGGGCATAAAGTGGGGGATCAGCTTTATATTGTTATGAAGTAATAAACTGATCCCCCAAATATTACTACTTAATAATATAATACATCTCTTCCTCCTTAGCTATGAGTCAAATAACAGGACACATTGTGTTCTATAGCCTTGGTCGGCAACCAGTCTACTGTAGAAAGCAATGGCAACCTACTGCGGGATAATCTTCGCCTAGTCTGTCATGTCTCTTTCGAGACATGATCGACCAAGCGCTTATCACGTATGGCACTTAACTGACTGACTGAATATAATAGTTGGAAACATGATTAAGGGTTATATTGGGCATAAAGTGGGGGATCAGTTTTATATTGTTATGAAGTAATAAACTGATCCCCCAAATATTACTACTTAATAATATAATACATCTCTTCCTCCTCTAGCTATGAGTCAAATAACAGGACACATTGTGTTCTATAGCCTTGGTCGGCAACCAGTCTACTGTAGAAAGCAATGGTAACCTACTGCGGATAATCTTCTGCCCAGTTCACACAGCCCTTTCTGGATACGATCGACCAAGCGTTTATCACGTATGGCACTTAACTGACTGACTGAATATAATAGTTGGAAACATGATTAAGGGTTATATTAAAGAAGTAAGACTGCTTCGAGGCTGTTATGAAGTAATAAACTGATCCCCCAAATATTACTACTTAATAATATAATACATCTCTTCCTCCTCTAGCTATGAGTCAAATAACAGGACACACATTGTGTTCTATAGCCTTGGTCGGCAACCAGTCTACTGTAGAAAGCAATGGCAACCTACTGCGGGATAATCTTCTGTCTAGTCTGTCATGTCTCTTTCGAGACATGATCGACCAAGCGTTTATCACGTATGGCACTTAACTGACTGACTGAATATACTAGGTTGGAAACATGATTAAGGGTTATATTGGGCATGGGGAAGTGCGGTAGATCAGTTTTATATTATACAGTGAAGTAATAAACTGATCCCCCAAATATTACTACTTAATAATATAATACATCTCTTCCTCCTCTAGCTATGAGTCAAATAACAGGACACATTGTGTCTTAGCCTTGGTCGGCAACCAGTCTACTGTAGAAAGCAATGGCAACCTACTGCGGGATAATCTTCTGCCTAGTCTGTCATGTTCTTTTCGAGACATGATCGACCAAGCGTTTATCACGTATGGCACTTAACTGACTGACTGAATACAATAGTTGGAAACATGATTAAGGGTTATATTAAGCAAAGGGGATCAATATATTGTTATGAAGTAATAAACTGATCCCCCAAATATTACTACACGAATATACTTGCACTTTCCCAGCTATGAGTCAAATAACAGGACACATTGTGTTCTATAGCCTTGGTCGGCAACCAGTCTACTGTAGAAAGCAATGGCAACCTACTGCGGGATAATCTTCTGCCTAGTCTGTCAGTGTCTCTTTCGAGACATGATCGACCAAGCGTTTATCACGTATGGCACTTAACTGACTGACTGAATATATTAAAGGGAAACATGATTAAGGGTTATATTGGGCATAAAGTGGGGATCAGTTTTATATTGTTATGCGCATAATAAACTGATCTCAAATATTACTACTAATACATAATACATCTCTTCCTCCTCTAGCTATGAGTCAAATAACAGGACACATTGTGTTCTATAGCCTTGGTCGGCAACCAGTCTACTGTAGAAAGCAATGGCAACCTACTGCGGGATAATCTTCTGCCCAGTCTGTCATGTCTCTTTCGAGACATGATCGACCAAGCGTTTATCACGTATGGCACTTAACTGACTGACTGAATATAATAGTTGGAAAACATGATTACAAGCGTATTGGGCATAAAATGGGGATCAGGTTTATATTGTTATGAAGTAATAAACTGATCCCCCAAATATTACTACTTAATAATATAATACATCTTCTTCCTCCTCAGTTATGAGTCAAATAACAGGACACATTGTGTTCTATAGCCTTGGTCGGCAACCAGTCTACTGTAGAAAGCAATGGCAACCTACTGCGGATAATTCTTCGCTCAGTCTGTCATGTCTCTTTCGAGACATGATCGACCAAGCGTTTATCACGTATGGCACTTAACTGACTGACTGAATATATTGAAGTTGGAAACATGATTAAGGGTTATATTGGGCATAAAGTGGTGGATCAGTTTTATATTGTTATGAAGTAATAAACTGATCCCCCAAATATTACTACTTAATAATATAATACATCTCTTCCTCCTCTAGCTATGAGTCAAATAACAGGACACATTGTGTTCTATAGCCTTGGTCGGCAACCAGTCTACTGTAGAAAGCAATGGCAACCTACTGCGGGATAATCTTCTGCCCAGTCTGTCATGTCTCTTTCGAGACATGATCGACCAAGCGTTTATCACGTATGGCACTTAACTGACTGACTGAATATAATAGTTGGAAACATGATTAAGGGTTATATTGGGCATAAAGTGGGGGATCAGTTTTATATTGTTATGAAGTAATAAACTGATCCCCCAAATATTACTACTTAATAATATAATACATCTCTTCCTCCTCTAGCTATGAGTCAAATAACAGGACACATTGTGTTCTATAGCCTTGGTCGGCAACCAGTCTACTGTAGAAAGCAATGGCAACCTACTGCGGGATAATCTTCTGCCCAGTCTGTCATGTCTCTTTCGAGACATGATCGACCAAGCGTTTATCACGTATGGCACTTAACTGACTGACAAAATAAGTAGTACAGTAGAGCCTTATTTTTTACTTAACATTGTAAAGGAAGATGAAAAGTTAAAAAATGACATTGACAATTTTTTCTTTTTTTTTTTTTTGTTTTTTTTGGTACTTAATTTCAGAAGAAAGTTAACTTTCAAAAATGAAAATAAGTGATAAGTGTAGTTATACTTAACCTTAAAGTTAACTTTCTAAAAAAAAATCTATATTTTCATATATTTGAAAGTTAACTTTCTTCTCAAATTAAGTACACGCAACGCAAGGGGTATATCATTCTTATTTCCTTGCTTAGGGCCTCTTCTGGTATGATATACCTCAGCGATTGTAATAAAGGATTCGATTAAAAATTCCTAGAACCTGAAGAAGGCCGGAGCGTACAACGACCGAAACATCGTACAAATGGCAAAAAGATGAGGACAATAGTTCGAATAATGTAAATACTGTATCAGGAAGGGAGTTGAAATTTCTAGGATACAAGAGAGCTTGGAAAATCTTGAAAAAACAGGCAAGAGGGTCAGAGGAAACAACGCTTGTTGTGAACTTGAGTAAATGGGTGGCGAAGCAAGGTTTAGAAGAGATAACAAAAGACCGACGAAGTACGGGAAGTTGTGGAGAATCATGATCGTTTAGGATCTGATGGGACACATCGCATAAAGAAGATTACCATAATACTAACATCTGTGGATTTGATGAGTTGATGGTGGAGATTTCCATTGCGGGCATGGCCGTATCTGACTATCGGGCCCACCGGGTACGGGTCCGGGCTGATCCGTGCAATCATAGTGAAAGTCCTGGCAAGGAAAAAATGTCTTCGTCAGAAATCAAAGTAAACAATTCACGAAGAAAGAAAGAAAGAAAGAAAGAAAGAAAGAAAGAAAGAAAGAAAAACGAAAAAAACATCCGAATGAACGCAGTAAAAATCTGTTTGTTTATTTATTAATTTTTGGAGAAAAGACTGGTTATACTCAGAAAGTCCGAACCCGATTTCCTGCTTTCGTTCACGTTTTGTGCCAAAATCCCATTGGAATAGCCGAAAAAATCCGCAAAAATCATAGTTTCTGGAAACGGATGACACTGATGACGTCATCATATTGTCAGCTAATAAATACGGGCAATTTTCTCTGTGGCCGGTGTGTTTTTTTTGTTTTTTTTTTGTTTTTGATTTTTTTTTAGCATCAGCTACGGCCCTGATTGCGGGTGTAAGGATGTGCATTTCAATGCGAGTCAGGTAAAATGTTTCCCATTAAATCGAAAACCTGCCTGCCGCTCACCTTCGTTAACCGCCTTTAAAATCGATTTAGCCATTTTTTTTCCGTCAATAATCGCTTGTTAGCGCAATTCATTCCGAAAAACTAGCCGAGGTGGAGAGCAGGACAGTCGGAAATTTGGTTTTTATTCCTTAGCTCAAGATCTTTCTGTATTTTTTATTTTTATTTTTTAATTTTCGCTTACCCAAACAAGGGAATGCAATAAATCGGAACATGGCGGAATTCAGAGAAACCATTGAAAAAAAGGAAAATAAAAACTCCGAAGATAACTTGACGATGTGTTCGAAAGAAAATGGCCGGCCAGCAAGATAAGAAGTTCGAACATTTCGTCAACTTCCACTGTCCCTGGCCATCTCACCTAACTCCTCCCTCTGTCTCTCTCTCTCTCTCTCTTCCGCTCTCTTTCTCCTTCACACACACAAGCACACACACAAACATGCACACGCACACAGACACATAAACACACACACACAAACACACACGTATACACCAACACACAGATACACACACACAAACATAGACACTAGCACAAACACACACACACATGCAGAAACAAACACGCACACAAACACACAGATACTCACACACAAACACACACACAAGCACAGACACAAACACGCACACAAACACACACATAAACACTCACATATACATACAGAAACAAACACACACACAAACACAAATACACATAAACACACAGATACACACACACAAACACAGACACAAGCACAAACACACAAACACAAACACACACGCACAAGCACAAGCACACACACAAACACATACACAAGCACACACACACACACAAACACACACAAACACATATAAATACACAGATACAGACACACAAACACACACATAAGCACAGACACAAACACACATACACATACAGAAACAAACACGCACACATATACACTTAGTGAACCAAGTTTTTTTTTTATCTCTGAAATCTTAATCTATGGTATGAGTCAGATATTATTCATCATATTATTTGAAATTTTTACCTTATCTCATATAAGAAAAAAAAATTCTAGGTGAGTGATGCTAATGGGATGTGCTTTGTGGTGCAAAATCGGAAAGCCGCGTTTGAATTCCAACTGAATTTGTTGCAATCATTTATGCGCAAATATCCTTGTTTAAGGTATTAATACGTTTCTTCTCCCTCCATCTATGGATTAAATAGCAGGACAGATTGGGGTCTATAGCTTTGGCTGGCAATCAGTCTACGACAGAAAGTAATGGCAACCTACTGCTTGAAAATATTCTGCCCAATCAGTCATGTCTCTTTCGAGACATGATGCACTTAACTTATTAACGCTAATGTGGAATAATGGTCAGTTATCTGGTCCCACAAATCATGTGTATTGAGTCCGGTCCACACTGGAGTCTACAGCCGTCTGGTTTGTTGATAAATAGAATTTTTGGCACTTAACTGACTGATTGAAGAACCAGTCAGTAAGTGCCATACGAGATACACGCTTTGGGCGATCATGTGTCGAAAGAGACATGACTGACTGGGCAGAAAATTATCCCGCAGTAGGTTGCCATTGCTTTCTGCGGTAGACTGGTTGCCAGCCAAGGCTATAGAATCCAATCTGTACTATTTTTTAACCCATAACTGGAGGGAAGAGACGGATTAATACCTTTCCCAATGGTATTTGTGATTAAGTGAATGCAATGAATTCAACTGGAATTCGAACTCGGCTCCCTGGTTTCTCGTTCCGAGCCGATATCCAATGCACCACAACGCACATCTACTGTCTTCAATAATGTCACTTAATCTAATTTTCTTTCTCTCTCTCTCTCTCTCTCTCTCTCTCTCTCTCTCTCTCTCTGCCATTCATCCTTTTTTGTAGTCTATAGGTGATATTCTTCCTCTCTCCGTCTCACTATTCCTGTAGCATTGTGCCACAATCTAGCTTAGTAAATATCTTTTCGTTAATTTTCGTTGTTTCCCCCACCGCCTCGCTTTAATTCTCTCTCTCTCTCTCTCTGTCACAGATTTTTCAAAGAACTGCTACTTTGTAAAACAAGCTCCTGCGTAGGTGCTTCCCTGAACACTATAATTTTAATCTCTTCAAGTCGAGAGTTGAGTGTTTTCTATTCCTTGTTATCATAATATTCACTCCCTACCATTTCCTCTACCTTGAGTGGCCCTCTTAAACCTTGCATTCACGCGAGATAAAAACCACCTATTTTTTTTTTACCGTTCACTTTCCAGTTTTTCTTTTTTTTTTTTCTTAATCGCTGACAGTCGCTCCCCTAGATGTTCCTATCCCCATAGCCTTGTGTCAGAACTTAGCTAAGCTTAGTAAAAATATTTTTGTTTTTTTTCTCTCTTCGTTTTTTAATTCTGTCGCACCCCTCCAGCTCTATCTTCTTCTCCTCTCCTCTCCTCTCTCTCTCTCTCTCTCTCTCTCTCTCTCTCTTCAGCTCAACTTTTTTCTTTCTCTGGTAACTACTTTTTAATACTTGACAAGCACCCTCTTGCATTTCCAGATTGGCTAAGAGTAAAAACGCATTTAAATTAAAATACAATAAAATCAAATGCTTTCAAATTAACAAAGCGAGATTGTGCTTATTTCATCGCGAGAAACGTAACACAGACGAAAGAAATGACCTTAAAGCGTCCACTGTGAAACGACAATTGTGTGTGACATGGTACATACCCGTATGAATATAACTAAATTTAACCCTTCGACCACGAAGCACTGACAGCTTCAAGCAAGCATTAGTCATTTCAAAATATACGACGGAAATTCAATCTTACTCTTTTTTTTTTATTATTTTTTTTTATCCATGACTTATTTTTCAAGTATTTTTCAATTTTGTTTTTTTGTTGTTTTTTTTCCTTTTTTTTATTTTTTTATTTTTTTTATTATTTTTTTTTATTTGTTCAGGTTTTACAAGGTGTTTATTCGTAAGTAGAATATACTAGCAGCATAGCCCGGCGTTGCTTGGGTGTAATGAAAGCTTTAAAACTAATCCATGGTCCTGGAGCTCAGACTCTTTGGACGTTGGCATAAAAGACTTTAAAAAGCAATAGTTGTTTCCAGTTAAAGCGAAACCGGTATATTTAAGTAGTACTGAATAATGAAACAAGATAAATCACAGGTTAATAATTTAGAGAGCTGTTGCATTTAATTATAAAATGAGGATTTTAAAATATGGCAAAGGCTTTATTCAGATCATTTCACTAAACCTTGATGGTAATTTGTTCAGTTTCAAGTGTTACTTACCGAGAAGCTAACTTCGACTATATTTACACCTTCCTTCTCATTTTAACAAGGGGAACTTTCCTCTTGTTAATATGGGAAGACTATCTGGATTTACTGAATGCCATGTGCAATCATTGAATAGAGTTTGTGCTTACTGAATGACAAGCCACTGAAATTTATGGGTTAAAATATCTGCACTTCATGTCTTATCAAAACAAGAACCTAACCAAAATCATCAAATAATTTTTTATATAAACACTAGCCGTATAGCCCGGCATTGCTCGGGTGTGATGAAAGCTTTAAAACTAATCCATGGTCCTGGAGCTCAGACTCTTTGGACATTGGCACGAAATACTAAAAAACAATAGTTGTTTCAAGTTAAAGCGAAACTGTAGACTGAAAGAAAAATGAATGGATGTAAGTCAAATTTTGATTTCCTGGTATCGATATCAAATAAGTTTTTTTCGTCGTAAACTGAATTTTGAAGGCTAAATAAGTCGTACAAATAGCAACAAAGTGTGAAAGGAGCTATGCGAAAATGTATGTATTTACGTATGTATGCGTGCGAATGTGTTGTGTAATTCTAACAGTCAGCTCTTCCTGAGCATGATGATAAACTACATCCTGCAGCAAGTAAGACCTTTTATCTGAAGATTGGGATGTTTTGAGAAGCGTAGAACCACTTCTTAATTGCTGTTATTCCCAGGTCCACCCTGGCCGGGTCCCAGCTATGGGCAAATAGTGACTCCCACCGAAACAAAAATCAACAGTGCAATTTCATAATAAAATGAACTACGATACATTTTTATAGGAAAATGAAGCATTAAAACTTTTTATAGTGAAATTACCAACAACGCTTTTTTTATCCACAAACTGTATATCTAAAAAAATACATAACTTTACCCTGAAAGCATGGAATTACAAACAAAATATTTAGATTTCAGATATATTGAACTCAATTGTATGCCTTCAACTACATATGAATATTGTTAGTTATCTAATATAATAATTCTTACAAAGATGCATTTCTATATAAAAATATTAATAAAGTCAACAAAACGTTTATAATTTATAGTAAGTGATTCTACCGACTCCTACTTGTTAATACAAAAAGTGTTCATTCATGAAGTAGTTGCAAAATAGAAAAATTAGAAATAGAACGTTTAGAAGATTCTAGATCATTCCAGTATATTCGAGAAAAATCTAGATGATTCGAGAAATATGCTAATTAGGGGCTAGCCCCTATAAAAATAGGTTTTTGAAGAGAGTTGTCAGTTGAAAAAGGGAATTTCTGGCATTACCAATTCCGGCTTTGATTCGTGGATTATTAATTCCAGCCGAAAGAATCTCTATGAAAAGTTGCCGACCAACAAAAACCCAAAAGAAGAACCTGGTAAATAGAGTTTTTGAATATTTTCATCGACCAAACTAAATATTAATCTCTATATACACATATGTGGGGATTTCCAGCAATAGCACAGACAAAACATGACCTTCATCTTTCTTCTTCTCTCTTGTGACACTTCACCAGTAAATTCTATGCTTTCTGTTTTGAATGTCACAGTTGTTTATTTTGTATATATATATATATATATATATATATATATATATATATATATATATACAAAATAAACAACTATATATATATATACAAAATAAACAACTGTGAGATATATATATATATATATATATATATATATATATATATATATTTGTGTTTGTGTGTGTGTGTGAGTGTGTGTGTTTTGTAAATTAAATATTTGTTTGTGATTTAGCTCTGTATTTTGGTAAATCATTGTTTTAATTTTGTTACAATTTCCAACAGGTAACAAAATGCATTGCTAGTGTTTTTACTATGAAAATGCATTTTATAATTTCATAGTGTTTTCCTTTTGTTTGGGTGGGGGTCTCACTATTTACCCATAGCTGGGACACTAACAGGTGCTACTATCCCGGGTAGAAGTGGGAACAACAGCAATTAAGAAATGGCCTCAAGCACCCCAAAACCTCCAATCGCTCGAACCGGGTGATAGATAGATCTATCTACTCCAATTGAAAAATAAAACAAAGTGAGAAGATTTGAAAAGAGAAAGCAGGAAACCACATCCTAAACAGGGAACAAGGGATGAGCCTCTTAACCTGTTCAATAGACGTGGGTGGGGTGTGAACAGGGCGATAGATAGATCTATCTATTCCAATTGAAAAAAAAACAAAGTGAGAAGATTGGAAAAGAGAAAGCTGGGAACCACATCCTAAACAGGGAACAAGGGATGAGCCTCTTAACCTGTTCAATAGACGTGGGTGGAGTGTGAACCGGGCGATAGATAGATCTATCTACTCCAATTGAAAAATAAAACAAAGTGAGAAGATTTGAAAAGAGAAAGCAGGAAACCACATCCTAAACAGGGAACAAGGGATGAGCCTCTTAACCTGTTCAATAGACGTGGGTGGGGTGTGAACCGGGTGATAGATAGATCTATCTACTCCAATTGAAAAATAAAACAAAGTGAGAAGATTTGAAAAGAGAAAGCAGGAAACCACATCCTAAACAGGGAACAAGGTATGAGCCTCTTAACCTGTTCAATAGACATGGGTGGAGTGTGAACCGGGCGATAGATAGATCTATCTACTCCAATTGAAAAATAAAACAAAGTGAGAAGATTTGAAAAGAGAAAGCAGGAAACCACATCCTAAACAGGGAACAAGGGATGAGCCTCTTCACCTGTTCAATAGACGTGGGTGGGGTGTGAACCGGGTGATAGATAGATCTATCTACTCCAATTGAAAAATAAAACAAAGTGAGAAGATTGGAAAAGAGAAAGCCGGGAACCACATCCTAAACAGAGGGAACAAGGTATGAGCCTCTTAACCTGTTCAATAGACGTGGGTGGAGTGTGAACCGGGCGATAGATAGATCTATCTATTCCAATTGAAAAAAAAAACAAAGTGAGAGGATTTGAAAAGAGAAAGCCGGGAACCACATCCTAAACAGGGAACAAGGGATGAGCCTCTTAACCTGTTCAATAGACGTGGGTGGAGTGTGAACCGGGCGATAGATAGATTTATCTACTCCAATTGAAAAAAAAAACAAATTGAGAGGATTGGAAAAGAGAAAGCCGGAAACCACATCCTAAACAAGGAACAAGGGATGAGCTTTTTAACCTGTTCAATAGACGTTGATGGAGTGTTATTATTATTATTATTATACTATACTATTAATAATATTACTAATACTATTACAACAACAACTACTACGACTACTACTACTACTACTACTAATAATAATAATAATAATAATAACAATAATAATAGTAATAATAATATATTCAATGGATGCCATTACCGCGCAACCAGATACAAGATGGTCAGTTGTTTCTGGATATTTATCGCCGAATCTGCATTTTGGGCGGGCAAACAAAATTTTCCAGTGTGTGTGTTTGGTCATTTCTAGTTAGCAATCATTGCATAAAACATTCGGTTTCAGCTTTTAACCCTTCACTACATATTATTGTATTTTTTATTATTTCTCATGTCGCACTACCTAACAAGTCGGCGGGAAGACCTAAAGCAGGTCGTGGTATGTTGTTATGGCTCCATTTCAGGTTTTTTCTATCTCCCCTAACATCCCTAGCGTTACATAGACAAAGTTCTCCTTAGTGTATGGGCTCTACTGTTGGAAATTTACAGATATAACAGGTCTCCTGATTGGCCGAAGACCCGAACCTCGTCTTGGACTTGAGGCGGGCCTTTACGCCAGGAAGAGGCTCGCGCCTTTTTTTTTAGCCTTTTGCTTTTTTCTTCCTTTTTGGACGGACTTGCTTGCTCGGTTGGCACGGACAGCTTCGGAGATCTACGTGCCGAGATTCAACCAGCGGGGCCAACAATTGGCACCCTCATGTCTCGCTATATCGAGACCATCTCTCCATAGTATTGGAGACCCATTGGGCTAACAGCCTCAACCTTATCAGAGAAAATATCTCGACATCCTTCCTTTCTTATAAGGAAACCCTTTGGGCAATGCCTATCCATCTGAGAGAACAATTCTCTAAGAACTATCGACTTTCGACCGAATGGAACTGCTGAAGAAGCTGACCCCAGAATTTCCTGTACGTCGCGGACCGCCGTTCCTCGTGGTTTCCCATACCCTTCTCAGACGAAGGAACTAACAAGCTACGCAGCGAGAAGGACTATACCAGGCTACGAAGTAGCCGCAAAATCAGTTTTTGCAAGACAATAAATTGTTTTACTTTATCAGGTATGTCTTGTTTGTCTGACTGTTTCCTTCCACTGCCTAAGCACTGAGTTATGTGTGAATATTTCTCACACTACTTAACAAGACAGTTTTTTTTTTTTGTATATCTCTTAAGCTGGGGTTTCCAGGGATTCTTTCAATGTGTTGTTTTGTTCCATTTTTTATCATTCAAAGTGCACCTACTGGCACGACTCTTGTTTTCAATTTCCACATTTTTTCTATTTCAATTTCCAGATCTTTATATATTGACAGTTTTTTGGAATTCCTTGGTTGCTATATTACAATCCGCTGGACAAGCCATATCAATTAATAGGCAATTTTTTCTTTCTGGTTTTTAGCAATAATGTCCGGCCTATTTGCTTCAATTTTTTTTTTTTTTTGTCTGTGTAGATGGTGTAATCCCATAGAATGGTGACATCTTCTATTTCTGTAACCGGTGCTGGGTGATGTTCATACCAGTGTTTGCCTACAGATTTTCTATCGTGTTTGCGCATTGTCCAATGTAAATATTACCCCACTCTATCGTAACGATTTTTATATTCATTTGGGGCAAGTACATAACAACCTGAAATTAGATGGTCTATTGTTTCTTGGTGTTTATCACAGAACCTGCATCTGGTATCCACATTATTATGTATAATATTTGCCTGAAAGTTTCTAGTGAAAAGATTTTGGCCTTGCGCTGCAAGAATAAAGCCTTCAGTCTCAGACTTTAATCCAGATGCACGTAACCATCGATGAGTATTAACTTTATCAACATTGGATTTATTGGCATGTACTGGATATTGGCCATGCAGAGGTTTGTCTTGCTAACGTTGTTTCATCTGTTCAAGAGCTTTATCTTTGGCTTTCATTTTCATATTTTTGCCGCAAGAGTTGTTTCTTGGCTTCTGTTTTGCTTTTCTACAGAATCTACTAAAAGTAAATCTTGTTTGTATTTACTGCCTTCTTTTATTATTGAATATTTTTTCTTTCTGTTTTCATGTTGTTTGACTAATTGTATTATCCAGTCCTTTGTTGTTTCTATATGTTAATAAGCCAATAGTTGTTGTCTTGTATGACAATTCCAGCTGAATAAGATCTCTTCCACCTTCTGTCCGGGGTATGTATAGACGGTCTACATCAGCCTTTGGATGATGCATCTTATGCTTAGAAAGAAGTTTTCTTGTTTTAGAATTCATTCGCCTGATGTTGTTTAGAGTCCAGTTTAAGATGTTGAAACTATATTGGACAACTGGGACTGCAAGGCTATTAATGGCCATAATTCTGTTCTGAGAATTCAATTCAGTTTTTAATATCATTCGTAGCCTTCTATAGTACTCTTTACGCACTATTTCTTTCATGTTTATGGTGCAGTTTTTCACTCCCATTTACGCCTAGGTATTTATAAGCTTCTTCTGGCTTTAATACTTTTATTGTTACAGCAGGGTCTAAGCTAACTGAGGATGTTTGTAGTAGCGATCCACGTAAAACTGTAACTTTATTCAAATTGAATTTCATTCCAGTTTCTTCGCTGACGCATTTTACAGTTTGCAGAAGACCTTCCAGCTCGTTATCATCTCATTTAAGTCATCCATGTAAAATAGATTATTATTATTATTATTATTATTATTATTATTATTATTATTATTATTATTATTATTATTATTTCAAAATGCTAGTTTTAATTCGAAGTTTTTTAATATTCTTTTATTAAAAATTAAATCGATATTTTTATTAAACTACTCGGCGTGTCCGCACGTAAATATGAGATTTATTTGCTATAAGATTCGTGGAAATGAGAAAAAAAAATGTATTTACAAATTCGATCAACAAATCCATGACAGGAAGCTTATTGTTGGGTAATGGTTGGGTTATTATGTGACGAAGTGCCAAAAAAACATGTTGACTAAAGAAATAACTAAATAAAGAATATTTAATTCCCAAAATTTAATGAGAAAAATACTTCCCCAAAAATCGTAATCAAAAGTAGGAGAAAAAAAAACGCAAAATATTAAATTTTAAGCTCTTAATAAAATAAAGGTGACCAACAAACCGAATGACAGAGAGAGCGAGAGAGAGAGAGAGAGAAAGTGTGTGTGTGTGTGTGTGTGTGTGTGTGTGTGTGTGTGTGTGTGTGTGTGTGTGTGTGTGTGTGCGCGCATGCGCAGAAGCTAGTGAGAGAAAGAGACTGTGAGAGCGGTAAAAAGGCGAAACAGAAGATTCGTTTTTCCAAAATAAAGAAAAAATGACGGTCGGAAAAGAAAACATAAATAAAAAAAAAAAATAGGTAAAAAGAATGAAAATACACAGCACAAGTCTAAGACTATCAACTAAACAAAGAAAAAGAAACATCATATATCCGAACTGAGTTTGAAGTCCGGCCAAGACCATCTATTTTCTTTTTCCACTTTTCTTTCGGACAGATGCACTAAAGAAAAGCCGTAACTCTTCACAGTCTTTAACACTGTCTCATTACTAATTATATAGCGGGTTGCTTATCGCTTCTTTTTCTCGGTAGTCGTGGGATTCCGTTCTAGTGAAGGGTAATTGTATACTGTTACAGGTTAACGGAATTTGGCCTTGTGGTAGATAGCCCACTATAAGTCATAAAATGATAATAAAATCAAGAAAAGCAATTTGAGTATAAAAATAACATTTTTATATATACACATGTCAATTAATGTTTTTACAATTAAAGTAATAATTTGAATATATGTCCAACAGGGGGGGGGGTAAGATGTCCATGGCAAATAATAAGCTGAAAGAGAATCAATGCTTAGGAATGTGAGTGCGTCGTGAGTAACGAATGTCTTTGATGTAGTCGCTCCTTAGGTCAGTAAGTACTTTTGAGACAGTGGAGAAGGTAAAGAGGTAAGGGAGGCGAACATAGTAAGCCACTTGACTTCGGTCAAGGGAGATACTAATTACATTCGTCTCTCTGGGTCTCTGCGTCAGTCTGTCTCGGTCTGTCTGCTGGGTGCTTTCTGTCTCGGCTTTTTATATCTGCTTTTTGGATCAAAAGCAGCTCGTTTGGGATTTCACACTTGAATTTGATTCTGGGCTTCCCATTGGCTGGTAAATAAAATTTGCGTAGGCTCGCGAAATGGAAATTTTGATATTGGATTAATTTTTATTTTTCAACCGGAACATCTGCGCGGACCCGGATGCGCAACGACGAATTTTGGTCATTTGCCTTTTTGTCGTGAGAGAGCAAACATCCGGTCCATCGCTTTTGTTTGGTTGGTATCACCACAGTTATCTTAAATATAGCAATGCTAAGTAAAATGTACCTATAGCTACCATTTGTTTAAAGTGTACCCTTTAGCTACCTATTTCTTTCTAGTATAAATGGGATATATTTCTACCTTTAAACTCTAGTTTAAACCGAATCCACGTCTATTTCACTTAAAACCGCGATTATCCCTGTTGATAGTGACATTGGGTATGATAAAGAAAGGTACTGTTGAAGTGAAACACACCTATTCTATAGTGAATTGACTCTCCAACCTAATTTAAGTAGGAGTAGTAAGAGGAACAAGGGTCAGTCAATGTTGGACGATAGTAATCGACAGTTAGTCGAATACGAAAGTGGTCAGCGACCTGGCAAGATTACACTGCGTAATACATATTACATCAAGTTCCTAACGTTTTGTACGTCGAACCTATTAGAACCGACTTTAGCACAAATACTAGCCTCCACTGCGAAAATAACTCCACAACAGGTACCGAAAATCATTATAATAAAATATCTTACACCCACTTTAGAGACTCTAGTTTAAACCGGACCTTTGGGGATTTTCTAAGCGTATCTTAGATGTGTCACAAGGCCGAAATTATGATAGAACTCATTATTGATTTACAGAGACAAACTTGCTAAGCATTAGACCACGTCGAAGTGCCCTTAAACAGGCACCTATGTTTACCGCGTTTTATTCTGGCTTACATCGTGCTTGTTTAACTTTATGACTACGTTGCAAACTGGACCCGTACCTAACTTTTTATTATAGTGTCTGTTGTAATAAAATATCCTACACCCACTTTTCCTATGTATAATATATGGAACTATATATAGTGAGCACAGCATTCACCGGCGTCTTGTTTCTGAGATCAGTAATGTCTTACAAATCTCTGTATATCCACTCATTGTACTGTCCATTTTTTTTAATCATTTCACCCCATACAAGGTGGTACCGCCAGTGATATGCAGGGGCTACATAAGAGATTTAAAGTTTTAGACAGGAAAAGAGTGAAGATAAAGACGAACCAGCTACAAGGGGAGAAAGAGAAAGGGCAAGAGAAGTATGTGAACACAGGAGTGAAGACATTTGCAAAGGTAGAGAGAAAGGAAAAGAAGAAGATACACGGGGTGATGTGGAAAGGGCTGAAGTTAAGTTGCTAGCATTTGGTTAATCTAACTGCAAAAGAGTGAGACCTTAATGCCAATCTGGTTGCCCGAGTAAATTCTTGTGGATGGGATCACCAGTGACCTAAGTTCTTCAGAGCAGAAGCCATGAAAATATTTGTAGAAAAGACGCATCCTGTCGATGAGGAAGTGGCGGGAGTCGAGCTGCCATGTCGGGATCAATCATATTACAGATTCGCCTTTGGAGCCCGTCGAGAACACTAAAACGAACAGCAGGGGCGCCTGCCCAGATATGGCAACAGTATTCCATGCACAGATGGCTGGTTGATTTGTATACGTGCAAGATGGATTCAGGCATAAAACACGTCCTGGCTCGGCACAGTGTCCCCAACCTTCCTAGCAGTGGATTTAGCTATTAATTCAATGCAATAACTTTTTCTTCTTTCCATCAGCTATCGTGTTGCTTGTTCTTTTCCCTCGAGTAACAACTGTGTATATTGTAACCCTTTTCAAGAATACAAGTGTCAAACGGTTCTCTGCCTTCTTCTTCTGTGTGCCTTGTCCTTTCAGGACGTAGGCGATCATGGCTCTCCACGTCTCCCTATCCCTGGTGGTTCTTAGCACGCTTTCTCCTGTTGCACCAACCAAACCCCGCTCTGCCATTCACTAGCTCAAGCCCATAAATCTAGAGTATAAATGTATAGAAACTAACATGGCCACAAAATGAGGGATCAGTTTATAAATTGATTATAATATAGAATTGATCCCCCATTTTATATCCACATTATAATTTCTCATAAACAGTTTGCATATATATTCTTGTTCTATGTGCCCTGTCCTTTCAGGACGTAGGCGATCATGGCCTTCCACGTCTCCCTATCCCTGGTGGCTCTTAGCACGCCTTCTCCTGTTACACCACCCTAACCCTGCTGTGCCATCCTCTAGCTCAGGCCCATAAATCTAGAATATTAATGTATAGAAACTAGCATGGCCAAAAAATGGTGATCGGTTTATATATTGATTATGATATAAAATTGATCCCCCATTTTATATCCACATTATAATTCCTTATAAACAATTTACATATATATTCTTCTTCTATGTATCTTACCCTTTCAGGACGTAGGCGATTATGGCTTTCCACGTCTCCCTATCCCTGGTGGCTCTTAGCACACTTTCTCCTGTAACATCTCGCAACCCCCGTTCTGTCATCCACCTGCTCAGGTCCTTCAAATATGTTATCCGCTGCTTTCCTCTGTCTCTTTTTACCTCTATCTTGCTAGTTAGTATCAGGTTCTCCAAGCCCTCTTTCCTCATTGCATGTCCAAGGAACTTCAGTTTTCTCTTCCTGGTGCTCAATATAAATTTCTTTTCTGTTTCTATTCTTTCCAACACCTCATCATTGCTCACATGCTCGATCCATGATATTCGCAGCATCTTTCTGTAGAACCAAATTTCAGTTGCTTCAAGCCTTTCCTTCATCTTCGATGATATTGTCCAGCATTCACTGCCACATTAAAAAACTGACATCACATAGCAATCTAGTACTCTCTTTTCTTTTCTTTTTTTTTTTGTTCCTAGTGAAAGTTTCCTGTGTCTTAATACTTTAATCAGCTTCTGGAACGCGTCCTTCGCCATGCCAATTCGCCTTCGGATCTCTGTGTCGCACTTCCGTCTTCTGTTAGAACACTTGGTGTAGACCAATCCTGATTAACTTGTTGACTCTGTTGCAAACTGGACCAAGATGTAACTTTTTTATTATCGTGTAGAACAAGCCTATGTCTGCCTTTTCGACTACGGTGTAAACAGGACATATGACTAATTTCTATTTTAATATAAAGAAGATCTACTGGTCCTAAGTCTATTTTTTTATCATTTTACTCTAGAGAGGACCTATGTGTACTAAATTTCAAAGTTGATTTTTATCTATGATCTATAAAATTTATATTCGGCTTTATATAACCTCACAAGTTAAATAAGTCACTAAATTAATCAACCAAACTTATGCCCATAGTCTTTGCAATGATGCATAAATAATCGCATAGGATCGCAATGTTTTTCTCTGTTTTAAGATCTTTCTATATTTTCTTTAGGTTTTATACTTGTATTACATTTATATTGGGGCTTAGGGGCCATATCACGTTGGATACACCAGTTCTCGCTCGATCACCGAAGTTAAGCAACGTTGAGCCTGTTCAGTACTTAGATGGGTAACCGCTTGGGAATACCAGGTGCTGTAAGTGTTTAGTGACGGATGTGCGTGCTTACGGCATATCCCGTTGAATACACCGGTTCTCGCTCGATCACCGAAGTTAAGCAACGTTGAGCCTGTTCAGTACTTAGATGGGTGACCGCTTAGGAATACCAGGTGCTGTAAGCGTTTAGTGCCGGACGTGCGTTGTGGTGCAGTGGATATCGGCTCGGAAAGAGAAATCGGTGAGCCGAGTTCGAATTCCAGTTGAATACCATGCATTCACTTAAGCACTGGTACCCTTGGGAAAGGTATTAATCCGTCCCTTCCCTCCAGTTATGGGTTAAATAACAAGGGTAGAACAAATCCCAATGAATCTTGATACTCGAAAAGAAAAAGTATTACTAGACACAAAACTTATATAAAAAGAAACAACAATGAATTGTTGAAAAGAAAAAGGTATTACCAGCAATAAATAAATAAAATTTAGTTGGCAATAAATGACCCGCCGAGGTTGATGTGCCATAAAAACAAAACAACCAACCAACATTTATATTGATACCTTTTGGAAAGACAAAAATCTAACTGTCCTTCGAGATCTTTGTCAGGTGTCTTCTCGACCCATGAACTTTTTTTCTGTCACACCTCAGTGGTAGAGAGTAAAATGTGATGGTACTTAGAACGATAGAGAAATCGGGCGGACCTGAAAGAGACAACCACCACCTTTAAATTTTTTAGTTTTTCATTTTTTTTTTTTTTTTTTTACTTTTTTTTCAGCGCAGTCTTATCGATTATTACATGAAGTTTCCGGTTATCAAAAAAAAAAAATGAAAAAATTTCAATATTTAAACAATTTTAGGGGTGGGGGGGACTCATTTTCCCATAAAACGTTAGTCAATCGATCCTCCATTTTGGGACCATCGCGTTGGGGTCGCTTTGTTTTGTTTTTTTGGGATGAATTGTTGCTCTTGTTTTTGTCTTTTTCAAGTTTTCTTCAGTTCTTACGATCGCATCTTCCTCGGAAACTCCAAGAATGGCAAAGGATTCACTAGTTGAATATGTGCAAGCAAAAAATTTTTATTGCACTGGATTGATTTATTGTAAGATTGTATGAAAAAGTGAGCCCCCACCCCTAAAATTGTTTAAATGTTGAAATTTATACACATTTTTTGTCAATCGGAAAGTTTAGGGTTTAATCGATAAGATTGCACTGAAAAAAGTAAAAAAAATTGATACGCAACCAATTTAGAGGTAATGTCGTACCGGCGAATGATCCCAAAATGGAGGATCAGTTTACTATAAGGTTGTATGAAAAACTGAGCCCCCTCGAAAATTCTTGAAATATTGAAATTTTTTTTCAATTTTTTTCTTTTTTTTTTTTTGTCAATCGGAAAATTTAGGGTGTAATCGATAAGATTTCACTGAAAAAAGTAAAAAAAAAAAAAAAGAAAAACAACAAATTTAAAGGTGGTGGTAGTCTCCTTCAGGTCGTGCCTTACATCAGGAAATTCCCCCTAAACATCATGTCAAACTAAGACCGATTAGTTCAGAATGTCCCCGCTGTGGTAACTTATAGCTAGTCATAGGGACTCGGTATGCCAACCTCTGAGCCGATTCCTGGTCGTCAACTACTGTGGACCCAGAATAGGTCCGGAAGAAAACTCGAACTCGAGAATTAGTGAAACATATTAAACGGAAAGCAAATACCAGAGTTATACACGTCAGTCGGACTGCTAAGTATTAGACCGGGGTGACTCAACCCAACTCAACTCCACGCTGAGAGGCATATTCTCCCGGTATTCATAATAATAGGAAGAGTTCATTATAGCCCGAAAGGGGTCGGTCCCATAACATCATCCCACTAACAGGATTGTTCTCATCAAGAACACGAACCGCTTCATGAAATCAGAGATGATTCCATCAATAACAATTGGGTTTTAAGCCGAAATGCACTGAGCCTGTTCAGCTGAGTTCCTACAGATGTGGTTCGAAACAGGCTGGAATCGCCCCCGGTCTTGAAGAACTTGTTTTCATCCTGAAAGATGACCTGATAAAATTTTGAAATTCTGTCTACATTCTTCCAAGTAAGGAGGAATGTCTGGCTATGGCTATGGGCTCATCGTAATCACCAGTGATGACGATCAAACACAAAAGATAGGAAGTTGTGTAGAGCAATGATCGCCTACGTCCTGAAGAGACACGGCACGTTGAAATGGATCGCTGAAATGCGTTGATTGATCGTTTGCCCTTATCAGGAAAATGGACAAATACTATTGGGACAGGAGAACTGGGTAAGACATTCGATCCAGATTAAAATGGAAAAGAAAACAAAATCAACTGGCCTTCTCGCACAGAAAACGGGGTTCAAAATATCCGTATATCACAGTTCTACCTACACCGGATAGTATCCGTCCTGGTTATGACGATAAACTACAACCGGCAGCAAGGGTTTTGATCGGGAGGTTTTGAGGAACGTAGGACCACTTCTTAATTTCTATTCCTGGGTATGACGATAAACTACACCCAGCAGCAAGGGTTCTGATCAGGAGAGTGGAGGTTTTGATGAGTGTAAAACCACCTCTTAATTTCTATTCCTGGGTATGACGATAAACTACACCCTGCAGCAAGGGTTCTGATCAGGAGATTGGAGATTTTGAGGTGTGGAACCACCTCTTAATTTCTAGTCCTGGGCATGACAATAAACTACATCCGGCAGCAAGGCATCTAATCGGGAGATTGGAAGTTTTGAGGATTGTGGAACCACCTCTTAATTTCTAGTCCTGGGTATGATGATAAACTACATCTGGCAGCAAGGCCTCTGATCGGGAGATTAGAGGTTTTGAGGAGTGTGGAACAATTTCTTAATTTTTATTCATGGGTATGACGATAAACTACATCCGGCAGCAAGGCCTCTGATCGGGAGATTACAAAGTTGGAGGGGTGTGAAGGGTTCTGATCAGGAGGTATTGAGGAAAGTAAAACTACTTCCTAATTACTGTTGTTCCCGAGTCCACTTTGACCTAGAATTGTACCACCTGTTAGGGTCCCAGCTATGAACAAATCGTGAAACCCCAAACTGGGGTCAAAACATGAAAATATTCATAAAAATTACCAGAGACACATTTTCATAGTAAAAAAAAATAATTTTAAATTACCATCAATACATTTTTGAAAGAAAAATTTCCAAAGCTTACAAAAAAATAAAATTTCGGTATTAAGTGTCCCATAAGGAATTGATATGCCTTTAAATAAACTAAACCGGACAGTACTTTAATTTCAAATCCCACCAGTCATACTTTTTGCAGTTCAATCAACTAAATGCAGGCGACAATTCTATTCCAACAGATTCTTTTCTCGTACTTTCCACCTGTGGAACTCCCTTCCATATTCTTGATTTCCTGACGGCTACAACCTCCATGAATTTAAATGCAATGTCAATTCCCATCTCTTATCCACTTAACTCCAGTTCTTTCTAAGAGATCATAAGATACCTACATCACCGTGCAAAAGCGTCAGTTGCAACACTATATACTAACAGGATATGATTGACACCAAACAAACTTTTCAGAAAAGCAACTATCCTGCATACCTAACCTCTGCTTCATTTCCACATAGCCACTATCAAGACTGGTGTTCTTGTTCCATCTGTGCACGAAGAATGTGACGTCAAGTGACTCGAGACATCTTTTACCGCTATAAAAATCCACGTTAACTCAAAGGCATCGTTTCCTGGATAGATATTATCGTAACCCCAGACTACTCACCTCAAAAGCTCTGTTGTTTTTTCTTTTTCTTTTTTTCATAACATTACTATAACTCACTTAAAACGAAAACGAGACTTACAACGGTTCTGGCGTACGCAGGGGCATATAAAAGGAGGAGTCTAAAGGCAAACAAGTCAGTAGTCGGCCCGTTCGAGGGACCTGAAGCTTCCGGACAACCTCTACTTTCTATCACGATGCTTGACGCCTTCAACCACTACCACTGCTACTACGCTGCCTAAAATATCCAACGTCTTCTACTCAACTGCTTTTGTTTGTTTATTTGAGGGTTTTTTTTTTTCGGGACAACAAAGCAACTATCTTTTTCAGAACAACCATTTGGTCTTTCCTCTAAACATTAAAACTGCCCTTTTCAGGATAGTAAAGGCTATCTTCGCAAGACATACACCAACCCGATGCAGCGACTTCCAGCGACCACTCCAGATAGACGCGATCCCCAGCGTAGCAACCTTACTGGATCAACCGCTGACTGCTAAAATAGTCTACACGCCAGTCAAACGGATCGAACCGCACTTTCACAGTTAGCGCAGATTACACCACCCGACTACGGCAAACACGCGAAGGGCCAATTCTTTCCACCCGGGGGCAGCAAACGATTAGCAGCTCAGACCACGTTTCCTGAACTGCGTATTATTAACTGTATGCACCGACGACTCAAGCCTACGTGCGGTGGACAGCGCTTCATTAACTAGTCTCGCTGCAAATCAAGAGATCGTTTTGAACCGTAAAACAACATAAATAAAAGTTGTCAGACTAAGGCAACTTTGTCACCTGACATCATGTTTTTTCATCCTTGCCTTTCCGGTGTCACTTATCTTTTCCACGACAAGAGAGACCAACCAGTAGTACACAAAGATGAGGACGGACAGGAAATATTAAAGTTCAAAGTGGAAGCTGCAATGGCCAAACTGAATAGAAACAAAGCAGCTGGTCCAGACGGTATTGTAATAGAGCTGCTGATAGCCCTGGAAGAATTCGGCAAAGAGAAAATTACAGAAATAATAAATTAAATTTATAATAGTGGTATAATACCAGACGACCTATGCAAGTCGAATTTCATAGCCCTGCTTAAAAAGCCAGGTGCAAAAAGTGCGAACTGCACCGAACTATCAGCTGAATGAGCCATATAACAAAACTGATCGTCCGAATCCTGATGAATAGAGCAAGAAGCAGAATCAGGCCAGAGATAGGACAAGAACAGTGTGGGTTGGTCAAAGACACTGGAAGAAGGAACGCTTTATTTATGATTAGGATGTTCTCTGAAAGTGCAGTACAAATGAAGAAGGACTTGTACCTGTGTTTCATTGATTATGCGAAGGCGTTCGACAAAATACGCCACAAAGAATTGGAGATGCTCAGCAGCCTCTACATATTTGGGAAAGACATAAGAGTAATCAAGAATTTCTACTGGCAGTAAACAGCCTGCATACGGACAGGTAACAAAGTCAGCAGATATACAAAGGTAGAAAGGGGCGTAAGACAAGGATGTGTGTTTTCACCGGATCTATTTAACTTGTACAGAATATTTTGAGGACCCTAGATGATATGCTAGGATTTGTCATCGGAGCCCAAATTTTAAAACATAAGATACGCAGACTCTACAGGGCTAATTGCCGAAAGGAAAGTACAAGACCTCCTATAGAAGGTAGCTGAAGAGAGTGACAAAAAGGACTACAAATAAACTGCAAGAAAACTGAATGCATGGTCATCAGTAAAAAAAAGCAACCCAAAATACCGAATACAGGTGGGGGATACTAAAGTCCAGCAAGTACGAAAATTTTAATACCTAGGAGGTCTTCTAACAGAAGACGAAAAGTGCGACACAGAGATCCGAAGACGAATTGGCATGGCAAAGGACGCGTTCTTGATTGCTATGTGCTGTCAGTTCTTTAATATGGCAGTGTATGCTGGACAATATCAAGAAAGATGAAGGAAAAACTTGAAGCAGCACTTTTTCTTCAAAGTCCGCGGATTCGGCTACCATAATCGGCGCCACCACAATATCATTTTAGGACTCCATCACAGACAGTCGCTCCTGCCCCCGCCCCATTAGCATGAATCAGGCTAGTCTCCCTGAAAGTAAAAGACTGCGCCTCCTCGGGTTAACTCTCACAACACACCTCAAGTGGAATGTCTACATAGAATCCATAGCTAAATCCGCTGCTAAGAAGGTAGATTTTCTGTGTACGGCCAGAAAGTTTTTCCCGTCTGAAAGCTTCCTGCTCATATATAAATCTACCATTTGTTCGTGCATTGAATACTGTTGCCATATCTGGTCGGGTGCTCTTGCTACTCATCTCGAGGTTCTCGTAATAATCCATCTTGCACATTTATAAATCTACCATCCGCCCGTTTATTGAATACTATTGCCATATCTGGTCGGATGCTCCTGCTATCCACCTAGGGGTCCTTGACAAAATCCAACGGAGAATCTCTAATGTGATCGATCCCGACTTGGCAGCTTGGATACAGTCACTTTCTCACCGACGCAGTGTGGCTTCCCTGTGTCTCTTCTACAAATACTTTCACGGCTTCTGCTCTGATGAATTTAGCTCAATGGTGCCCGCTAAATACGAATTTACTCGAACCACAAGATTAGCAACTAGGTCCTATCCTTTTACTGTGAAACCCAATAAGATGTAAACGCAAATTCTACTCCATCAGCTTCTTTTCTCGCACTTCCCGCCTGTGGAATTCCCTTCCATTTACTTGCTTCCCCGATAGCTACAATCTCCAAGAATTTAAATGTAAGGTCAATAGTCATCTCACTAACCTGCATCCTCTCTCTCATGCTCCCGCCTCCATCCACTCCACTCTCATCAGTATTCTCATCCTTCTCTTACCCACTTCCTGACACCCCCTATAATCTGTCACTCTTTCTCATAACTTTCCTCCTATGTAACCTCCTGCTCAACAGTGGCAGTAAAATGCCTTGCTTGGAGCGACACGATTATGAAAAAAAATTTCTATACTATTATAATGTGGATATAAAGTTGGGGATCAATTCTACATTACAATCAGTATATAAACTGATCCCTTACTATATGGCCACATTCATCCTTCTTTTACCCACTTCCTGACAGCCCCTATAACCTGTCACACTTTCTCATAACTTTCCTCCTATGTAACCTCCTGCTCAACAGTGGCAGTAAAATGCCTTGCTTGGAGCGACACGATTATGAAAAAAAATTTCTATACTATTATAATGTGGATATAAAGTTGGGGATCAATTCTACATTACAATCAGTATATAAACTGATCCCTTACTATATGGCCACATTCATCCTTCTTTTACCCACTTCCTGACAGCCCCTATAACCTGTCACACTTTCTCATAACTTTCCTCCTATGTAACCCCTTGCGAAACAGTGGTAGTAAAATGCCTTGCTTGGGACGATTTGATTATTAAAAAAAGTAAAAAAGGATTCCGACAATGCGAAGAATAAAATAACCAAACCATATCCTTTGGAATTTTTTGTGTAAGAAGTTGTGTCCCTCCGTCTATTGCATTGTCACCCAACTTCGGAATACGTAATTCCACAGATATATTATTCAAGCTGTATTGTCATGATGAATAAAAGTTTGGAAATTAATACTTTATTAATAATTTATTAATAATTCATAATATAATTCATAATCTAAACTTATTTATAGCTGGAACTTTCTCTGTGTGTGTGTGTGTATATGTGTGTGTGTGTGTCTGTGTCTGTGTGTGTGTATATGTGTGTGTGTGTGTGTGTGTGTGTCTGTGTGTGTGTATATGTGTGTGTGTATATGTGTGTGTGTGTCTGTCTGTGTGTGTGTGTATATGTGTGTGTATGTGTGTGTGTCTGTGTGTATATGTGTGTGTGTGTATATGTGTGTGTGTGTCTGTGTGTGTGTATGTGTGTGTGTGTGTATATGTGTGTGTGTGTCTGTGTGTGTGTATATGTGTGTGTGTGTGTGTATGTGCGTGTGTGTGTGTGTCCGTTACCTATAGACTCCGAAACGGCTGAACCGATTTTCTGTAAAATTCACACAGTTGTACTATAAGCGTCTGCGAGTGTTCTTAGCTAGGTTTTGTGTCGAGGTACCACCGATAAATATCGAAAATCGATAATCGAAAAAATCGGGTTATAGAAGGAGTGGTGCGATTTTAATCAAATTTCATACACTCATAGACAAAGACATAAGAAATGATATTCAGAAGTTTCAAGGCTGCAGTTCTAGTGCAGAAAATCGATAATATATATATATATATATATATATATATAAGGCAAGATGTTTGCGTGTGTATCTGTTTATCTGCCTGTATGTCTGTATTTTTTCAGCCCTTTTATTTTAGTTTTTGCTTCGGGTTTGGCTCTAAGTAGGTATAATTGTAGTTCTTAGTCTCAGCCATGATACCATTTACTCAGAGGACTTATTTAAAATTCAGTTTACGACGAAAATAAATTTTTGATATCGATATCAGGAAATCAAAATTTGACTAACATCCATTCATTTTTCTTTTAGTCTACGGTTTCGCTTTAACTGGAAACAACTATTGCTTTTTATTCTTTCGTGCCAACGTCCAAAGAGTCTGAGCTCCAGGACCATGTATTAGTTTTAGAGCAACGCCGGGCGATAATGGTAGTAATTTATAAAATAATAAATTATGATATAAATTATAAATTAGAATAATTAAATTATTATAAATTATATAATAATTCATAAAAAATAATTTATAATAATAATTTTTGAATAATTTATAATTTATGAATATTTTATGAATAATTTACGAATAATTTGGAAATGAAAAATTTATGAATAAAAGTTTGTTGGAAGTTGTGTTCCTCTCTCTCTTGCGTTGCCATCCAACTTCGAAATATCTAATTCCACAGTTATATATCAAGCCGTATTGTCATGATGAATAAAAGTTTAAATCTGGGCTTTGTTGTCCTATGTCGGTTACGAACGTGGACGCCCGTCGCAAGAAGCTCACAAAATTTTACGCGTCTCTGTGAACAGTCTAATCCAGACCAATACATGCTTCCTGTTGATTACATGTTTGCTATACACAGCAAATAACATTAAATTCTCTGTGCCGTATTCCTTAAGGACGTAGGCGATCATAACCTTCCACATTTCCCTATCCTTTGTAGCTCTTTCTCCTTTCTCCTCTTACCTCTTCAAAACCCTGCTTTGGCATTCATTTTCCCAAGCCAACAAATACCCACTTAGCAGACCGCTTGCAGTCTCTCTCTCACCGGCGCGACGTGGCTTCCCTGTGTCTATTCTATAAATACTTTCACGGCTTCTGCTCCGATGAACTTAGATCACTGGTGTCCCCTAGGTTCGAATTTGCACAAGATACTAGATTAGCAACTAGATCCCACCTTTTTACAGTGAAACCGATAAAATGCAACCGCAACTTCTACTCCACAGTTTCTTTTCTCGCACTTTCCGACTCTGGAATTCCCTTCCACATGACTGCTTTCCCGACGGGTACAATCTCCAGGAGTTTAAATGTAAGGTCAATAGACACCTCCTAACAAACTAACTCGCTTCCATTCTTTCAAACACTCTTCCCATCCTCCCAACTATCTATCACCCCACTTCTGACATTTCCTATATCTAACCACTCTTTCTATTTACCTTCCCCCATATAGCCCCAAGCCCAATAGTGGCAGTGGAATGCCTTGCTTGAGGTGAAATGATTAAAAAAAATAAAATAAAATAAAAATAACTGTATAGAAACTAGCATGGCTAAAAAGTGAGGGATCAGTTTATATATTGATTATAGTATAGAATTGACCCCCATTTTATATACACATTATAATTTATTTGCTTATCAAATTCTGATTAAGTATGACTCCACCTCTTTTCAATACTGACTATTTATAATTATTCTTCTTCTGTGTGACTTGTTGTTTCAGGACGCAGGCGATCACGGCTCTCCACATCTCATTATCCCTTGTAGTGCTTAACATCCTTTCTTTTGTTACTCCTCCCAAACTCTACTCTGCCATCCATCTGCTCAAGCTTATCAAATATGTCATGCGTTGCTTTCCCCTATCTCTCTTTCCGTCTATCTGTCCTGTGAGTATCAGATTCTCCAAGCCCTCCTTCCTCATCACATGTCTCAGAAACATCAGCTGTCTTTTCCTGATGTTAAGTATAAGTTTCCTTTTCGTTTCCATTCTCTTCGTTGTTGCTAACATGTTCGGTCCATGGTATCCTCAGCATCCTTCTGTAGAACAACATTTCGGTTGCTTCAAGTCTTCCTTTATGTATCATTTTTGCCGTTGGCCGAAGAAAAATTTATTAATTTTCACACATCTATATTTGTATCCTATTTTATAATGGCAATTGTTTTGGCTGAGATATGTGCGCATGCTCAATACTAAGGCTGTTCTGGCTCTTACAAGAAGTGTTGCTCCCCCACCAATTTGCTTTGTATTTAAAGCCTTCGGGATATTTTAATTGTGGTCAATTTATGACGAATTTACTTACATAATATACTACTTCCATTTAGAATGAACTTAGAAACCAAAGAAAGAAAGAAAAATGAAAGAATTTATGAATGAGTAGAAAAAAGAAATTAGAAATGGGCGAAGAAAAAAAGAAAGAAAGAAAGAATGGATGAAAGAAGTGATGAACGAGTAAAGAAAGAAAGAAAGAAAGAAAGAAAGAAAGAAAGAATGGATGAAAGAAGTGATGAACGAGTAAAGAAAGAAAGAAAGAAAGAAAGAAAGAAAGAAAGAAAGAAAAAAAGACAGACAGAAAGAAAAATAAAGAAATTGGGAACAGAAAGAAAGAAAGAAAGAAACAAACAAACAAACAAACAAACAAAGACACGAGAAAGACAAAGAAAAAGAGAAAGAAAGAAAAATAAAGAAATTGGGAACAGAAAGAAAAAAGAAATAAACAAGAAAGAAAGACAGAGAGAAAGAGAAAGAAAGAAAAATTAAAAAATTGGGAACAAAGAAAGAAAGAAAGAAAGAAAGAAAGAAAGAAAGTGAGAAATACAGAAAAAGAAAGAAAAAGAAATAAATAAATTGGGAACAGAAAGAAAGAAAGAAAGAAAGTGAGAAATACAGAAAAAGAAAGAAAAAGAAATAAATAAATTGGGAACAGAAAGAAAGAAAGAAAGAAAGAAAGAAAGAAAGAAATTGGGAACGGGAAAGCGAAAAAAAGAAAAAAACTCTGGAAATGGGGGAAAGAAAGAAAGAAAGAAAGAAAGAAAGAAAGATGTTGGGACAAGAAAACGAAAAAAGAAAAAAACATTGGCAATGGGTGAAAGAAACAAACAAACAAACAAAGAAAAAGAAAATTAGGAACTTATAAAAGAAAGAAAGAAAGAAAGAAAGAAAGAAAGAAAGAAATTAGGGACTGTTGAAAGAAGGGAAATAATAAAACAGGCAAAGAATTATTTTGGAATCCATCCGCACATCTTAACCCACTTACCCCCCAGCATCACTCAGGCAAAATTGCCAATGTCGATTTACTCATTAACTTGCATTTCAACGCTTCTTCGACGACAACAACAACAACAACAACATCATTAACAGCAACAATTTAATCATAATAAAAAAAATCCACTTCCGGTTCATTGGTTCACCTTCGGGCAAAACACGACATTTCTCCACGGTAGAGATGTATTTGTTGAGCAATTTCATCTTAGCCTCGCCCAAAACCTCCACTTAACCTCGAGGTATTCGGTTTATTCTTAAATATGGAAGCTTTTTTTCCAGAGCTAGGGAGGGGGTATTTTTATTTACATTTCTTTTTAATTGATTTTTGAACAGCCTTACTCTCCTTCAGCCTTACTCTCCTTCAGCCAGCCTCTCCTTTACCCACACCACTCTCTTTTTTTGTCTTGCTTCCGCTTTCGCTTGGCCTACTCTCTCTCTCTCTCTCTCTCTCTCTCTCTCTCTCTCTCTCTCTCTATCTATCTATCTATCTATCTATCTATCTATCTCTATCTATCTATCTAGCTAGCTAGCTAGCTAGCTAGCTATCACTTTCTCTCTCTCCCTCTTTCTCTCTCACTTTTCTTGTGGTTTCTTTCTCTCTTTCTCTTTGTCCATTTTCCTCTCTTTTTCTCATTCGCGTTTCCTTTGTCTCTCTCTCTCTCTCTCTCCCTCTCTCCCTCTCTCTCTCTCTTTCTGTTTTTGTTATTCCATCTCTACTCTATTTCTATTCATTTCTCTGTAATTTTGCCTGAGTGATGTAGAGGGTAAGTGGGTTAGATATAGGATGAATTCAACATAATTCTTTGCCTGTTTTATTATTTCCCTTCTTTCAACAGTCCCTAATTTTCTTTCTTTCTTTCTTTCTTTCTTTCTTTCTTTTATAAGTTTCTAATTTTCTTTTTGTTTCTTTCTTTCTTTCTTATGTTTTCTCTATATCTTTCTTTCTTTAGTTCTTTTATAATTTCCTAATTTTCTTTGTTTCTTTGTTTGTTTGTTTGTTTGTTTCTTTCTTTCTTTCTTTCTTTCTTTCTTTCTTTCACCCATTGCCAGTGTTGTTTTTTTTCGTTTTCTCGTTCCCAACATTTTCCTTTCTTTCTTTCTTTCTTTCTTTCTTTCTTTCTTTCTTTCTTTACCCAATTGCTTTATTTTTATTTATTTCTTTTTCTGTATTTCTCTCTGGCTTTCTCATGCTCTTTCTTTCTTTCTTTCTTTCTTTTTTTCTTTCTTTCTTTCTTTCCTTCTTTCTGTTCCCAATTTTTTCTTTTTTTCTTTCTCTTTTTCTGTCATTCTCATGTCTTTCTTTTTTGTTTGTTTTTTCTTTTTTCTATCTGTTCCTAATTTCTTTATTTTCTTTCTTTCTCTTTATCTCTGTCTTTCTCTCTTTCTTTCTTTCTTTCTTTCTTTCTGTTTCCAATTTCTTTATTTTTTCTTTTTCTCTCGGTCTTTCTCATGTTTTTCTTTCTTTCTTTCTTTCTTTCTTTCTTTCTTTCTTTCTTTCTTTCTTTCTAATCCATGGTCTTTCTCTTCATCTCATTTTTCTTCCTATCCACCTCTTTATGAATGTCTTCGTGTCATTCCCTATCACATTCGTCCTTTTTCTCTATCTTTTATATATCTTTCTCACACTTTCCCTTTTTTTCAAATTTTCCCTCTCTCCCGCCGTTCCTTGTTCCTCTCCATTTTTCTCTCTTCACCTTTCTCGTTGCTTTTCTCTTTCGCTCTTGTATATATATATTAGAATGATTAAGGCAGACACGCTATGTCATGGTAAATCGGCTGTATAGGCCTATTTCAGGCGAACCATCATCAGCTTCCGTCTTTATTGTACAAAAGATTTTACAGATTCGTGTAAAATCTTTCGTACAATAAAGACGGAAACTGATAATGGTTCGCCTGAAATAGGCCTATACAGCCGATTTACCATGAAATAACGTGTCTGCCTTAATTTTTCTTATATTTGCTTTCTATGTATTTATATACATATATATTTAGAGCTCTCTTAGAGAGTTATCCTACCACTGTATGTACAGGATACTCCTTTGGATTCTTCTATATCTACACCGCATGTTGATATATATATATATATATATATATATATATATATATATATATATATATATAATTTTTTTCTCGTTCTCTCTCTCTCTCTCTCTCTCTATATATATATATATATATATATATATATTAAGAGAACGAGAAAAAAATTAAATCATATATATATATATATATATATATATATATATATAAAGGTAAATTCCATTAGATACAGACTCCAAAGAGAACTCAATGTTAAATTTTATTGCTAAATTTAATTTAACAGAGTATTATAATCAGAAAACAAAAGTTAGATATTTTTACAAATTCATTAGTAATACTGTATTTCACGGATTCACTGTTGCATGAATTTGGGTTTGAAAAGCGGTTGAAGCCGCGGAATACAGTATTACCAATGGATTTGTAAAAATATCTAACTTTTGTTTCCTGATTATGTATATATATATATATATATATATATATATATATATATATATATATATAATCAATAATCAATTCACTCCAAGCACGGCATTCTACTGCCACTATTGCGAAGGGATTTACATAGGGGAAAGTGAAGAGCGGTTAGATATAGGAAATGTCAGAAAATAGCTCTGTTTTGACTACACTGAGCACTGTTTTATTAACACCTGAATAATATATATATATATATATATATATATATATATATATATATAAGTGTATCCCTGTCTGTACATTTATTAATTCACACACACACACACACGCACACACACACACACACACACACACACACACACACACACATATTACCTTTTCACCTTATTTTTCTTACCTTTTCCCTTTCTCTGTCTCCTCCTTCCCACCTTTCGTCCCCCCCCCTCTCTCTCTCTCTCTCTCTCTCTCTATATATATATATATATATATGTGTCTACATATTGCACTATGACCTTTCCGTCATTATTTCTTAATTAATATATATATATATATATATATATATATATATATATATATATATATATATAATCTTTTTTTATCACCAGTTACCAACCATCGCCTGACGAAGTACAATTCATAGCACTGAAATGTGAAAGCTTTTTGTAGCGATGTAAAATGATTTCATTATAATCACTTATAATATATATATATATATATATATATATGTATGTATTTATATATTTCTCTTCGTTCTTTCTTACCTCATCTCTTTATCTCTCTCGTTCTTCCACCTTTCTTCTTTCTTTCTTTTTCTCTCACACTCCCTCTCTATTACACACATCCTCATCACAACGACTGTTTTTATTTTTTATTTATTTCTAATATATTTTCTATATTCCGTCACTTTTTTTTTTATCCTGGCCTCATTTTCTGTTCACTTATCTCTCTGCTTTTAACTTTTCTCTCTCTCTCTCTCTCTCTCCCTCTCTCTCTCTCTCTCTCTCTCTCTCTCTCTCTCTCTCTCTCTGATATTATTCTTGTTTTTAGAAGACATCTTCGTGTTTCAGAAATTGCCTGCAAATGAACACGAGAATGAAAAATGGAGGAGATATGAAACCAAACGTCTGTAAAAAAAAAAACAACTTTGTTTATATCATAACTTTAAGTTTTTGTTATTTTCATTTTTTTTTTTAATGGTCGATTGTTTCTTTATTTTTCTACAATTTTTGTCAGCCAAATCATTATCCCCCTCCCCACCCATTAAAAAAAAGATCGACAGCCATTTTGCTTTCAATATTTACAGTTTCTTCTCTTATATTGGAATGTATTTGTTTTCTCGTTCCGATAATTTTTAGCTTGACCGCCCCCTCCTTTCTCTCTCTCTCTATCTCTTTCTTTCTTTCTCTTCGCACACACACACACACACACACACACATACATATGCACACACATATGCACACACACACATGCACACACACACAGAACAATTGATGGCTT
>JBBBDQ010001336.1:2815000-2817500 GCA_037127315.1 Ascarosepion bandense
TCTATCTTTGTAAGTCCGTTCACATCTATCTATCTATCTATCTATCTATCTATCTATCTATCTATCTCATCCAAAACGTAAAGAATAATTGCGGTCGGATGAAAAAAAGATCGCCAAGAGACGACGTGTACGTGAAGAGGTAAATTGTGTAAGATCCTAGGAAGACTTTATTCGTTTTGTTTCAGTTAACGCAAGGATCTATCTATCTATCTATCTATCTATCTATCTATCTATCTATCTATCTATCTATCTATGTCTGTCTTTTCATATATTATCTATCTATCTATCTATCTATCTATCTATCTCTCTATGTCAGTCTTTTCATAACCTATCTATCTATCTATCTATCTATCTATCTATCTATCTATCTATCTATGTCAGTCTTTTCATAATCTATCTATCTATCTATCTATCTATCTATCTATCTATCTATCTATGTATCTTGAGTTGAATACGTAAAAGAAAATGTGGTCATAAGAGAAAAACAACGCTAAGAGATGACGTATACGTGATCAGTGAAAGTGTGAAAGATCCTAGGAAGACATTATTCGTTTTATTTTAATTAATTTGCGCAAGAGTGTAGACAGATAGATCTTTTGTAGTTCCAGGTTTTTGAATCCTTCTGATCCTTCTAACTGCCTGTCTATTAACCTTCTACTTGTTTTTAACAACGAACTGGAGACTCTTAATTGCCGATTCTTTTATTAGATAAGCAACACATCTTTCGCTTCTCGAAGTCAACTGCTGATGTGTTAACGATTCTTTGTTGAAAGAGTCTAAGGCATTTGACCGGGTTTGGCGTACTGGTCTTCTTCAAAAGTTGAAAGGTCATGGGATTTCATGACGAATTCCTTAACTGATCCAGTTTTTCAGTATTTACTTTATTCGGACTATTGTCCTCATCTTTGTTGCCATTTGTACGTCATTTCGGCCGTTGTACGCTCCAGCCTTCTTCAAGTGCTAGGAATTTCGAACCAAACCGTTTATTGCAATCCCTGAGGTATATCATCCTCATTCTTTGCGTAAAGCTCAGGTTGCAAGTAATGAGTTATCTCCTAGAACCTGAAGAAGGCCGGGGTGTACAATGGCCGAAACGTCGTACAAATGGCATCAACGATGAGAACAATCGTCCGAATAATGTAAATACTGTAAATACTACCTCATCTCAGAAATATAGACAAATGATTCAGTCTTTGTTATTGAAATAATCATTCTGTAAGATCTTTTTCCATTAATACTAGCATCCCCCAGGACTCTACCATTGGCCTACGTTCTCCTTAATTTTCATCATCGACTTTCTTTCTATCTCGTTGTCTATACTGATGACACAACTATTTACTCTCGTCTTAATGGTAAGACTGAACGGTTCGAGAAGGTCAAATTCGCTGCTGAGTTAAAAAAAAAAAAATGACCTACAGCCTGTTGTTAACAGCTAATGACTTCTTAATTTCAACGCCTGCAAAATAAAACTGCTCTCTATTACTCATCTGAGAGAATGTTATCTGCCTTTCATCAGTATGGCTAATGCTCACCTCCATAAGAGTAAATCGTTTCACTTTCTCGGGCTAACATTTTCCACTGACATGAAGTGGATAGATTACATTGAATCAATTGCTAGGTGCACTGCTACGAAAGTTACTCCCCTTTCTTGTACTAGAACATTTTCTCTCCCAAATCTTATAAAATACACTTTTATAGAATATATATATATATATATATATATATATATATATATATAGAGAGAGAGAGAGAGAGAGAGAGAGAGACTTTTATCGAAAAATATACATTTTTGAAGCAAGAATGATTACCAACATAACATTTTTGAAAAAAAAATATTACCATAACACATTTTTGAAGAAAAAAATATTGTCAGCAAAGCAATTTTGAATACAAAACTAGAAGATATTTTCAGTTTTCTAAAATAAAATAAAAATTTAAAAATAATTTTCATTAAAATCTGACTAAATCAACCTTCTCACTATAACTGAACATTAAAACAAATACCTTAAAACCCCACCTTTTTGGCATTAAATAACACACAGAGGTTGATATGCCGTAAAACAAAATTCAAAATCAAAAACTCTCCCAAATCTGGCATACACACACACACACACACATACACATACACACACACACACATATATATATATATATATATATATATATATATATATATATATATATATATATCATTCATCCATGCTTTGAATATTGCTTTTGTGAATTTCAACACAGTACTAGACTTTTTTTTCAGTTGCGTTGGCTAGATGTAACCGGAAGTGACAGTTTCTTTTCCCAAATTTATCTCATCGGGAACTCTCTTTCGGCTTATTACTTTCGAGAGATTGATCTACAAAAATTTAAATGCAATGCCAATCGTTGTCTTTTGTCTTCTTAATTCCTGTTCTTTTGTTGCTCTCCCTCCTTAATTGTGTTTTCTTCTTATCATAAGTCCTATGACAACAGTTCTTTCGCTTGTTTGTGGAAATCTCTTCTGGCT